>NDFG01000044.1:8494341-8520556 GCA_002167245.1 Sporophila hypoxantha | reverse complement strand
GCAGAGGCCAAGGGAGGGAGAGAGGCTGAGGAAGGAGGTGCTGCCATCACAGACACTGAGAGAGCTGTCCTGGTGGCACTGTCCTGGCCAGCCTCCGGGCCACCAACATGGGGCACACGCTGCGCCCTGCGGCAGTGCCAGCAGGCACGGGACACGCTTTTCAGAGCTTTGGGTAATTCTGGATTTGCTGTGCTCAGCTGGGYCAGGAGCTGAGGTGATCTCAGCCTSTCCCTGCTGCCCTGGGTGCTTTGGGAAGGTGCTGCTGTCTGCACAAGGTGGAGGGAGATGGGCAGGCACCGCCAGCCTGGGCACAAAACACAGAGTGTGCTCTGTGCCCCCTGCCCCAGCCCAGCCCTGCCTCCTCCAGGCYGAGCTGCTGCAATCATGTGGCCTCAGCTACACCTTTTACAAATATCAGCAACAATCCATTTCCTTGGGCTGGAAAAAGCTTGGAGAACCAAAGGAATCTTCACAGGTGAGGAGCCTGGGCTGGCTGACCTGGGGGCCTCCTGCATGGGGCGGTGGGATCTCCTTTGCTGGCTCTGAGGACAACACCCCAGAGATAAGAATCCCACCCCTTTACCTGGCACAAAGGATAAGTTATGAACCTTCCCCTCCCAACCCTCCTCTGCCAGCACAGCCACCACCCCAGCTCGTCCCAGGCCATTGCCAAAGTAGGGCACTTATAAAACCAAGGAACTGCACCCCAGCTCTGCATGTGACTGCCAAACAGCCTCTGCCTGCCAGGTCCCATGGCTGGGGACATGCTTTGGTGATGAGCCCAGGCAGCAGGGCGTGCAGATGTGCTGCAGGTATGTTTGCATTGACACACTCACACCCACACGGTGCTTGAGCAAGGAGCAGCGTGATGTCCTCGCTGCTGTCACTGGGGAATGTCCCCACCCAGAGCTGGAGGGACACAGGGCTCTGCAGCCACGCACCCTCTGCCTTACAGATGTGTTTCTGTAAAACACCTGTGGAGTGTTCTGTTCCTGTGGCTGTGCTAAAGACCTGGGTACTTCCAGCCAAAGTAAACCTATGTGTAGCCTGCATTGTAGAATTTTTTATTATTATTTTTTATTTATTTGAATAAAATATTTCTTTTTCCCGGGAGCTGGGAAATCCCCCCAGTGMATTGGGAGGGCCTGCAGTGCTTCTGAACCGCTGCAGCTGCTTCCTCTCCACTTCAATAAGGTGCCACATTCAACACCAATCCAAAGGGCTTCACCTGTGGGACTCGACAGGACACTGCCAAACCCTGCTCATCAGCAAACAGCTTCAGAAAGCAAATGCAARGTCATGAAAATGCCTTCATATTCTCCCCCAAGCCAGGCAGAAGTGAGGAGRTATAAAAGTGCATTCTCACCGCACACCAAGCCTCCTCAAAAGGCCCCTCATCCCCTGCCCCAGCATTCCAGAGCAGCAAACASACAAACCCCCTTCCTCACAAAGCCACCCAAGCCTCGCAGCATGGKGGAAACACCCAGAGAAGTAAAGCTTCCACAGGGCTAACTCAGCTCTAGGTTTGTTAGTATCTTCAATACCCTGTACATTTAATATTAAATTCTGCARAGCAGCCAAAAACAAGAAGAGTTACATATTRCCTACATCCACCCAGCTGCAACAGATAATTCAGGTTCCCAGGAGGTAAATAAAGTTCCCATGTTTTCCCTAGAGGATTTCTGTGATGGAAACAACCTTCCTTCGGGTGTCTGCTGTCAACAGTTTTTAATCGATCATCATTTCCTTGTAACGAGAATCCCTGGGAGCAGCAACTCCTAGCTGAAGTACTCTATTCTTAAATTAAGAGCCTGTTACAATGATGTGAAACGACTGGGGTCAGGTTAGCAGGTAAAAACAGGCATGGCTTCRAGGAGATAGAGRAGAAAAAGATGAGTGGAAGGCATTTTCCCAGGTGTAATTCAACCGCTTCCCGACCATTGTGTCCCTCCCTGGGAATCTGTGCGAATCGAACGAGGAGCCGTGCAAGCTGCTCCGAGCGCGCCCATTTTCCTCCCCTCATTCCCGAACAAAGGATCCCTCCGAAGCCCAGCGTCGGAGGCTGGACATCTGTCGCCGTTTGGGGGGGSCGGCGTGGTCATTGAAAAGAAGCAGTGACCTGTCAGCTTTGATTGATGGCCACAAACCTCCGGGCTCGACCCCTCGTGTGGGAAAAGAAGTCCCGCCAAGGAAAGTTGCCTTTCAGATGCTAATTTGGGGTTATAAATACAGCCGAGGAGCAGCGGAGCAGCAAAGAGCCCATCTGGAAGGGGAGCGAGCCACAGGCCGAGCGCCTGCTTCCCATCCCATCCCATCCCATCCCATCCCATCCCGTCCCGTCCCGTCCCGTCCCGTCCCGTCCCGTCCTGCCGAGCCTGCCTGCCCCAGGATGACAGCCACGGCCACCACGGGCACGCACAAGGTGGCCAGCACCAAGGAGGAGAGGAAGGTGAGTGTCCCCTGAGCTGGGCATGTGAATGAGGGGTGCCAGCCACTGCTTCCAGGGCACAGGAAGCGCTTTGGATTTAGATCGATGCTTTAGCTTTTACTGAGAACAGCTTTTACTGTCACAAACGYTTTTTCTCCTCTTAGAAAGATGTTTTCTCTGATTTTAACTCATGTGGGTGTTTTTCTGCTTCSTTTCTATGCCTCCTCTCTGTTTGGATCGGGTGAAGTGAGTTTCTGTGTTTGAAACTATTGGAAGTGGGAGAAGGGAGAGGTGATGCCACCTCAGGGATGGGCACACACTCCATCCATACCTTGTCCCTGCTGAGCAGTGTCACCCTGCTCTGGCTTCACACAGGGAAGGGATCTCTGGCATTGCTGGACTGCCGCAGGGAGAGGATATGAAAATATCAACTGCGATTTCTCCTGCTCCTTTTCTTTGCCAGTTAAGGAAACCCCTCATTGAGCGGAAGCGAAGGGAAAGGATTAATAACTGCTTAGACCAGCTGAAGGAGACTGTTGTGGGTGCATTTCACCTGGATGTAAGTGCTCATTTTGTGCTGCTTTTTGTCCTTCTGCTGGTGGGAAATTGGGTTGTGGGGGGAGGAAGGGAAATGCCTCATCTTTAGAGAAASTGGGCATGGTGCAAACCCTTCTTTGCCTCTAACCGCTGCGTTCTTTCCCTATCAGCAGTCTAAACTGGAAAAAGCAGACATCCTGGAAATGACAGTGAAGCACCTCCAGAACATCCAGAGCAGCAAGATGCTGGGTGAGTGCCGGSTCCCTTGCCCTGTGCCAGCGGGCCTGGTCCCCTGGCAGCCTGGCACAAGCCGCTTCCACACCGCCCAGGCCCAGGCTGCTGCCGGGCTTTGCCTTTCTCCACTAGATGGGGAGACGGAGCCGGGCACTGCCGAATCCACGGAAGGCGTTTTTCCCTTCCTGAGCCGATTTCTGCTTTTTGGCGCAGTTTTGCCTCGGCACCGGGCAGCAGGGCACAGGGCTCACCTTTTCCCCGCAAACAAAGCATCTCTAAAGCGCAGAGGCGCTTCAGACACACGCGGCGAGCCTGCCGCGCTCACGCTTTGTGTCTGTCCCGCACAGCCGACTCCAAGGTGGGGCTGGAGGCGCAGCAGAGGTACAGCACCGGCTACATCCAGTGCATGCACGAGGTGCACAACCTGCTGCTCACCTGCGAGTGGATGGACARGAGCCTGGGGGCGCGGCTGCTGAACCACCTGCTCCGATCGCTGCCCCGCTCCGGCAGCCCGGCCCAGCAGCCGCTGCCGACGCACAAAAGCGCCCCGAGCCCCAAGGGCAGCGCCCCGAGCCCCAAGGGCAGCGCCCCGAGCCCCAAGGGCAGCGCCCGAGGCACAAACCCGGCCCAGGAGCGGCCCTGCCCTGCGGAGAACAAGCAAGCTGCCAAAAACCCCCTCCAGCTGCCCCCGCTGCCGCTTTGCAACCAGGCTGATGCTKCACCTCCTCCCAGACAGGTTCTGCAGCCAAATTTTTCCCATAACAGCCCCAGAATGGGGTCATTAGATATGTGGAGACCGTGGTAAAGTGTGCTTTCCATTTTTTGTCCTAACCTTAGACGCTCTTACGTATGTATCTTATAGATATGTTTCTTTAAAACACTTGTGGAGCAAATCTGTTCCTGTAGGTGTACKGAAGACCTGGGTACTTCAAACCGAAGTAAACCTATGTGTAGCCTGCATTGTAGAAGGCTGCTATTATTTCTTATTTATTTAATACATCTAAATTATTGTCTAGAATCCTCTCGTGCTCTTTAGTATAATAATGATATAGTTTTCTTGTCTTACATTCTAAAATAATTAACTTTCTATTAATAAAAATACAAGACAATAAGCAACAAACCTCTCTGGAATCAAATTTACCTTCRGATCTCACATAAGCCATTGAAATCCYTTTGTTGGATAAAAGGGTAAGCAACTGGTCTCTTCTGCTTTGTATTTTTAATATCATCCCTGTGCAGTGTAGGAGATTCCAGTGTTGAGTCCTGTAAAAATGCTGCAATTATTAGGAGGAAAAAAAAAAGAGAAAAAGGGAGAGACTTGGTGTGAACTTTTTAGGCTGTTTAGAAATGCTCTGTGGGTTGCTCACTCAGGCTATGCTGTTCCCAGCCTGACACTGTTCTAGAGCTTGTGAGTACATGTATATATATATATATATATGTTATATATATATATGTTACATATAGTTATATTTAGGGATTTTTTTTTTGTTTCCATAACTAAAAGTTCTAAATAAACCTTTTGAAGATAACGACTGACATTTCTCCCAGCCTTGTCCYGTGTGCCCTGAATAAAGAGTGTTTGAGCACCTGCTTTGCTTTGCCTCTTTCACAAACAGTTTTTCCTGGATGCAGTTGGAAGGGCTGGTTTGGGGGCTGCCCCTGACACTCTGTAGGAAAGCAGCATTCACCACACACACAGACAGCCCTGCCTGCATCACAGGGACGCTTTAGAAGTTATGAAGGAARCAGGGAGCTGGGTTTATCAGGCTGGATCGATGCTTTAGCTTTTACTGATAACTGAGTCACAAAGATCATCTAGAGAGCAGAAGGTGAAATTCCCTGCAAACTGSACAGAGGAGATTGGGACAAATCTACTCACTTGCTGGCAACATTTGCTGCCCGTTTTTCATCTCAAAGGCAGTTAGAAGCTGCTCACAGCAGAAATAAAAGAGCAGGGAGCTCTTAAACAAACACGGAGCATACTAATGAACGGCCCCGCAGCTCGGGGGCTCATTATGCAGCGAGATCTATTGGCTGAGGTGCTGGAGGAGTGCAAACCGGCACCTCCGGGTTGAGCATCTTTTCCTGGGAAGCTTTCCCTTTTATCCAGCCCTCCCGAAGAGCCATTAGGAGCAGTGGCAGGAGAAACAAGCGGCCTACACCTGGCTGGAAGGAGGCAAGGCAGGTCAGACCTCAGGTAAAGACACAGAATTGCACAGATCCAGAATCGCACAAACATCAACCTCAGCTTCCAGCCTCTGCCTGAAAATGAAGATTCCCCCTTTCCTGATGGGGCCCTTTGGAGTGATCACTAAGGTGAAAAACACAAATCATCATCCTCATCCTCCTCCTGATCCACTGCAAAGGTCCACAGGAGAGTGGGAGGTGGGGCCAGCCCAAAAGCACGGCAGCAAAGCACACAGAATACTCGTGGGTAGAGAAACCAACCAGGCRAAGAAAACGGCAGAATCCTGGCAGAGAAAAGGCATTAAAGATCTTCCCAGCCTGCTGTCACAAATCCAGGGGGGTTCAGAGAAAAGCCCACGCCATGAGAGCCCCCCAGCTGCACCCAGCACTCCAGTGCACACCAGTGTGACCAGCAAGGAGAGCAGCTCCCTGCCCAGATCAGCCTGAGGTGCCCCTGTACCTCTAGAAGGTGTCACCAATGCATCTCATGGCACTCCTGGCCACCTTCTTGCTATGCTGGGACAGACTCTGATGAAAATATTTTACTGCAGTTTGACAGCATCATCTTAAAAACATACATTCCTCTAAAAGCTGTAAAKCCCCAGGGACTRTAATTATTAGCTATGGTTACTGTGCTGAAAGGAGATCAGCAGGAAATATCTATTTCCCACTATCTCTGCTTGTTTATTTTGTGTCTTTGGAAATACTTTGTGGTTAGTGAGTTTTATTATTTCCTGTTTCTAATCAGTAAGGGCTTTTTTTCTGTCGTGGGTGTGCAGGGAAGGGTCACATCACAGCTGGTGAGAGAGTTTTAAAAATAGGAAAGTGAGACTGCAATACTTGGCCAACAATCTCCAGCAACACTTTTAGTACAAAGCACTCATTTTTCATTGCCTTMACTTCAAACCAAGGGTGACTCTTTATGATCTCCTTGTCCTCTATCCAACCAGTACTGCAGGAATCCATTGCAAGACACCAGTGTTCAGTAAGACAAAAAAAAGATGTTTCTTCAGAAAGCAGAGGATTACTCACAGCACTTCAAACACACGACTTTCAGCTTCTAATTACATTGGACAAAGGAACTCCATATTTACYTCAAACCCATCTGGTTTCACTGTACAAGAGCAATAATACTTTGCTCTTCATTATAAGCACCTCTCCACTGACAACCCACAAATGCATTGCCAGCTGCTGCCATCCTGTCCCCAGGAGAAGGAAGGGAGCAGCTCCTGCTGCCAGCTGGGCAGTGCAGAGCGGAGAGCACCAAAGGGCTGGGARCACAAACCCTGAGAGGAGCCCCTGAGGGAGCTGGGGSTGCTCAGCCTGSAGAAAAGGAGACTCAGGGCTGCCCCCATCACTCTGCACAGCTCCTGAAAGGTGCCTGTGCTCAGCTGGGGCTGGGCTCTGTCTCCAGCAGCACTGACACAACCAGAGCACACAGCCTTGAGCTGCACCAGGGGAAATACAGGTTGGATAGCAGGGAAAAGGTTTTTACAGCAAGAGTGATAAAGTTCTGGAATGGCTGCCCAGGGAGGTGGTGGAGTCCCCATCCCTGGGTGTGTTTAACAAAGCCTGGATGTGGCACTGGCTGCCAGGGTTCAGCTGAGGGGTTGGGGCTGGGTTGGACTCGATGGTCTTGAAGGTCTCTTCCAACCTGGTCATTCTGTGAATTCTGTGAATTCTGTCCTTGGCAGCTGCTGGTGGAAGCTGCCCCTCACTCACACAGGCTCTGCACACAGCAGCAGAGCCCAGGCAGATGCTGCTGTCACATCTGTGACCGTGTTCCCAGGGGTTCTTGGATGAGGGAAGAGATGAGGATCTGACTCCATGTTTCAGAAGGCTGATTTATTATTTTATGATATATATTGCATTAAAACTATACTAAAAGAATAAAAGAAAAGGTTTCATCAGAAGGCTGGCTAAGAATAGAATAGGAAAGAAAAGAATGATAACAAAGGTTTGTGTCTCAGACTCTCTGTCTGAGCCAGCTGACTGTGATTGGCCATTAATTAGAAACACCCAACATGAGACCAATCACAGATGCACCTGTTGCATTCCACAGCAGCAGATAACCATTGTTTACATTTTGTTCCTGAGGCCTCTCAGCTTCTCAGGAGGAAAAATCCTAAGGAAAGGATTTTTCCCCCTTTCCTGATGGGGCCCTTTGGAGTGATCACTAATGTGAAAAATACAAATCATCATCCTAAGGAAAGGATTTTTCATAAAAGATGTCTGTGACACATCTGCAGCAGGCAGCAGTGGCTGTGACCCTGCCCTGCCAGGGTACAGCCCAGGCATGGATCCCCAGCACCTTCCAGCTGCTCCCCATKCCCAGCTGGGACTGCATTCCCAAGGCACAGACAGGGTTTGGAGGCACAGACACCTCACATGAAGCTGAAAGCAGCCAGCACCAGCTCCCAGAGCAGATTCCTGGGCTCAGGCATGGCCAGACAGACCTGTTTGGGTGCAGCACATCTCCCCAGCACAGGCAGGGCTGGGACAGCAGCAGAGCTGGGCTTTGTCCCCTGCCTAAGTGCTGTTCCAGGCATGTGTTTGTGAATGGAGAATCAAAAAGCAGAGGTCAGTTGCTGTGTACACAGGGATGTGGGGAAGGCTGGACACGAGCCTCAGGACCCTCACATGCCTTCAGTACAAAGCAATTACTGATTTTTATAGCAACATAAACCCAGCTGGACAGAACACCCACATGCACAACAGTCCTCTTTATGAAAACTTCACTCCCAGACCTGCTCTCATGCAAACCAAGAGGAAAACTCTCACTTATTTCTCAGAAACAGGAGCAAACCCTTTTCCCCTAAGAAAGTGCGGAGCTTCATCAGTAGCGAAGAGAAACTGGGGCCCTGCCAYGCTGTCTTCTCTGGGACACACACAACCCCTGGGGCCTCTGAGCAYCCCTGCCTTCTCCCTCGCTCCTCCTCCCAGCCTGAGGTCCCACAACCACCCTCAGGGACAAGGGCAAAGTGCTTTAGAGACATAGGAGTGGTGCTGAGCCCCTGCGCATCACTGCCTGAGCGGGCTGAGCACAGGGCAGCAAAAGGGAACGGGAGCTGTGTCCTCACTGATCTCTTTGTTGAGTGCTCACTTGGGCAAAAAGGAGCCTGTGCTGCCAGTGTGGCCTCTCCAGAGGGCCTGCAGGGGCTCCTGATCCTCTGCACCCCCAAAAAAGCCTGCAAAACCCCGTGCAAAAGCAATTTGAATGTTTTCA
This sequence comes from Sporophila hypoxantha, assembly GCA_002167245.1. NCBI lineage: Eukaryota > Metazoa > Chordata > Aves > Passeriformes > Thraupidae > Sporophila > Sporophila hypoxantha. The sequence continues at coordinate 8,511,944 of NDFG01000044.1, read as the reverse complement.
ARCTGCTCTGAACCATGCTGCCGTGGCTGGGAGTGCTTGCAGGTCACTGGCAGAAGTGATTCCTTGGGAGGAAAGTGAAAACAAGCAGCAAAGACTTCACCTTCCCTTTATTTATGCCACTATCCCACAGCTCCCAGCCTGAGCACTCCTGTCTTACAGGGACATGCTCACATTTCAYCTCACGAGAAGCAATGCTGTGTTGAGGACCTAACCCAAAGTCTGTCACATTTTTCAGAGCTTTCCCATACTCATGAATGATGCAGCAGAAGCTGAAGCCAGCCCTGGATCTGTTCTGCACTGCTGAGATATTTAACGTCAAAGTCCAGGTGAGAATGTGGCTGGAGGCATCACCCCAGCCCTACCAGAGCCTGGGGACACTTTGCTCTCAGGCTCCCCTATGGCTCCTGCATTAGGCAGCAGGAATTCCATAAATCCTACCACATATTTGGAATTGAAGAGTGCACTAGAACATTTCCATCAAGTTTTCCCCAGCTAACACCACCCAGCAAATGGGCTGCTTCAAYCAATCCCACATCTGCTGCCACAAAGAGACTGGCTCCTCAGGAAGCAGCTCAGAGGGCTCTTCTTCAGGGCTGCAGGAGTGTCAATCCTGCTCTTCAGAATGCCACTGAGGAGGAACAGGAACGATGCCTCCTCTCCAGGGTCCCTTCCCAAGGAGGGCAAATGGCAGCACAGGAGCTTTGGTGGCTCTTGGGAAGCTGCTCAGCAGGGAATGACTYGCTGGGGTGAGAGAAAGCACTGCCAGGTTGGCCCTTCCTTTACCAGGAGTTCTTCCAACCCCCTCCTCTCTGCCTCTCCCCCTGCCCAGCCTCCTCCTCCTCCATCAGAGCAGCAGGAGTGTGCTGAAGGACAATTTCTCACTCCAGCTGGGATAACCTGAAAGTGGCAKYCCCAGAAGCAGCTGCCCATGTCTGCACCATCTCCACTGCTCAGGCTGCTTCTCTTCCAKGCATTGAGAAGAGCAAATGTGAGGCAGGATGGGGAAGTGAGGCAGGGGAGCTCCTTGGGACAGAGCAGCCCCAAAACAAGGGCAGAGTATCCCTGTGCAGGAGCTGGGACTTCCCTGGGCCCCTCTGCACTGKGGGRAGGAACCACTCAGGAGCAGCCACACAACCTCAAACCTCTCTGTCCCTGCCCTGCCCTCCTTAGCCCACGTGGGTATTAAMGTACAAAGCAAAGCACTTTAAAATATGTGCTCTACCCACTGGAGAGGCTGTGAGAACAGCAATCCACCCGGGATAGCAATCACATCACCTCATGTACTCCTCAGAAGTGCTGAGATGTTATTTTGATGGGTGTGATAGAAGAACAGCCTGGTCACTGAACACAAGGAAAGCAGCACCTGCACAGACAGGTTCTCCAAACCACACACACTGCTCTCAAAACACTCTGGGAAAAGGAGACCAGTGGCTCCTGGCATCTGCCATGGCTTGGCACTGCCCTCACAATGCCAGTGCCCCCCTGCCAAAGACATTTCTTTTATGAAAAATCCTCTCTCAGGATTTTTCCTGCTGGAGCTGAGAAGTTTCAGCAACAAGATGTAAACAATAGATTGTCTGCTGCTGTGGAATGCAACAGGTGGATCTGTGATTGGTCTGGTGTGGATGTTTTGGTTCAGTGACCAGTCACAGCAGACCTAGCTCTCGCAGTTTGTCAAGGCCAGCTCATTAGCATTCTTTACTTTTCTATTCTTAGCTTAGCAAGCTTCTGAAAAGCTCTCCTGCTTTTTCTTTTTAGTATAGTATAGTATATATATATATATATATATATATATCATAAAATCAAGCCTTCTGATCATGGAATCAGATCTACGTCTCTTCCTTCATCCTGAAACCCCTTGTGACCCCCGTCACACCCCCATATATAAAATATWTTCTCCCCTGTGGCTGCTGTGAGATGTGACCAGAAATGGAGCAAAGCAGGCCCCAGTTTAGGAATAAAGGAAAGAACTTTATTCACTGTACGTATGAAAAAAGGACACACAGAACTCATGGAAGCACCAAGCTGTGCTTGGGAAGGTGTCTTGGTTTGGAAAGACAGGATCTGCTCAAGGGAGGCAGGAGCCTCCCTGAAATGGAGAATGTAAACCCTCCCCACACCTCTGAATTGCTAAAATTTTAAATTAAGGGGCTCTCGGCAAAAATATGGGAGCAGGAATAACAGTTTCTTTAATAGGGAAGAAAAAAAAGGATAAAATAAACAATGCAGCCCACTAGAACAACACTGACAGAGTCAGAACCCAACCTGACACCCTGTGGGTCAGGGTGTTGGTGGCAGTCCGATTGAAAATGTGGCTGCAGTCCTCTGAAGTGTCAGGTGTGGTTCTGTTGGAGCAAGGAGGATCTGTAGAGAAGGATGTATTCTTCTCTGAAGATCCAGTGGAGGAAGAGGCAGCTGCTGTTCCTCTGGGGAATCCCATGGAGAAAGCCGTGCTGGTGTTCCAGATCTCACATTATATCTGGGTAGCAATGCTTGGCTCCTCCCTCTGGGCTCACTCTCACAATGGGATGTTATAGTTCTTATCAGTCGTGCACTGACATTCAATAGTCTGTTATCAGCAAGTGTCCCCTCCCAGGAGGTGTGAATGTGGTCACTCTCAAAGAGGAGATAAGGCAAACTGCCCACTTGACAAAGGTAATCTGCCATACAGGTGGTTAATACATCTTGCATGCAATCTTCACAACAGAAGGTTAGTTGTGTGCTGGGAGATGCCTTGCTTTGAGCAGTGACCCTCTGCGGTTTTCCTGGAGGTTTTTTCCCAGCCTGGGCCTTATGCACCGGCTGGGAGGGGATGTCCCCATCAGAGCAGCAGCTCTGCCCTTCGCTGCTGGAGGTGGTGCCTGGCCACCCCCGGCACCGGTGATCCTGCGGGAAGGGTGTGCTTGGGATGACTGCCCAGCCCAACAAGGAGGAGCGGAGGAGACCTCTGGCACTGAGCCTGGAAAGAGCTGCCCTGTGTTCCAGCTGTTCCCCCGGCAGCTGCAGGGAACTGCCCTGCTCTGAGCCTCACCTGGGACTTCTGCTGCCCTGCCCAGGCCAGTGGCAGCTGGGGGACAGAGAGCCTGGGGTTGTGAGCTTGGGAGGCTCCTGGGGCTGCTCCCTGCCCCAGTGCTCAGCCCAGTGCAGTCTCGGGAGCTTTCAGTTTACTTGCAGCCGCCAAGGCACGACATGAAAAGTCTCGTCTCTGTTTCAGCCCCACGTTCGAGAGAATGAGTTGGCTTCGTTCTCAGTCTCAGAGTTGTTTATTAAATCTTATCTATAAAAGTTTTTTCTCCTGTCATGCCGAGATCCATCCAGCAGGACAGACAGAGGCGCTCTTGCCTACCCCTGGGGCTAGTGTTATCTCTTTATACTACAAAACTACGTATAACATGTTTACTTTCCAATACCTATCCCTATGTTAGACAGTGAGCTTCTACTCTAAACCAATCCCAAAGTGCCAACATCACAGCAGAAGATGGAGGAGAGAGCAGAAGAAGAAGAGGCTGGACACGCCCAAGTCCCTCCATCTTGTCCCCAAACCCCCATTCTAAAAACCCAAAATCTACCCCTTCACCCTGTGATAATTTTATTATTACACTACTTAAAACTTCTGTGGCTTTCAGGTCCTCATACAAAGCTGGTAATTTGCTCCACGGGTCATAATCAAACCCACAGGTGCTCTGGGCTGTGTGCCAGGGTCTCTGAGCCCCCTGGCAGGTGACTCTCCACACCCAGAGGGATGTTGCTGAGTTCTGACAGTGCAGCACAGCCAGGGCACAGCACAGGCGGAGGCGCTGCTGCCTCTGCCCCTGCATTCAAACCCACCCTTGCAGCTGCCAGCCCAGGGCCTGCACACCCTGATGCTCTCCAGCAGAGGGGTTTCACAGCTGCAGGAGGCAGCAGGGGCCTTCCCAAGGTGTCCCAGGATGGCTGCAATCACTTTCCAGATCACCCCAGGGAATATCCAGCATCYGTTCTGATGGAGGTCTCAGCAAGAAGAAGGGGAGGAAGGAAACCAATCTGGCCATTCTGTCAAACAGCAGCCAGGGCTCTCCTGATGGCCCAYGCTGAGCCCAGCACACAGGGGGGACACTTGACCCTCACCCTGGCAGAGCAAAGCCTGCAAACACTGCAGCACAGGCCACGCTGCAGCTGCAGCTGTGGCACACAAACAAGATGACCTGTGCAGCTAAACTTCAACACCCACTTGTGGCCACTACTCACCAAGGGCTCAGGGTCACAGAAGCTCGAGGACAGTGCCCACAAGAGCAGAGAATTGTGAGTGATAGAGGAGATCACTTGGCTGGAGCTGCTGGTTCTGAGGCTCCTGCACCCACCATGTGTGCTGCTGGAGGATTGCACTTCCAGCCAGGCTGGATCTCTGGAGCAAGCCCCTGAACATGCGTGTCCTTCCCAGCTGCCCAGAGGACCAGCTGCTGCTTTCATCCCCCACACCCTCTTCCACAGCTGGAGAACATCTGGTGCAAGCTCAGGCAGAACTTGTGATCTGGTTTCCACCAGAATGAACCCAGTTTGTCTGCAAAAAACTGCACTGCCAGCCCATGGAGTGTGCAGAGAGCGAGGACAATTAGGAAATTTGCTTCAAAACCRCACGGCTGCTCCAAAATGAAACACCAGTAGAGCTAGAGCCTATGATCTCTCAGCTCCCACTGCTTCTGGAGGGAAATACTGCTACCCCAGATGGAGCCTTAAGTGTTTCCATCAGCTTTGGGTTTCACAGYTTCAATCCTAGCCCCCAGGGGGGATTTTACACACCTCTCACCTCTGCTGCAGCTGTCTGTGTCTGTGTGCAGCGGCTGGCAGGCACATCAGAGGGGCTGTCCCAGCTCAGACAGCTCTGCTGCCCTGCACGGGGCAGGTCTGGGCAGGAGGATCCGCCTGCCCTGGGCACAGCCTCCATGCAGGGCAAACAGCCCTGAGATGGCTTTGGGCAGTGCCCACCTGCCAGCAGCTGGGYGGGTCCTGTGGCCACCTGCAGAGCTGTGCCCGTGGCCAGGGAGCACCCCCAGAGAGCAGGGACAGCTCAGGTGCCATCAGCACAACACCAGGGGTGGGCCCCTGTCGCAGACATCTTGTCATGAACAATCCTTCCCTTAGGATTTTTCCTCCTGAGAAGCTGAGAGGCCTCAGGAACAAAATGCAAACAATGGTTATCTGCTGCTGTGGAATGCAACAGGTGCATCTGTGATTGGTCTCATGTGGTTGTTTCTAATTAATGGCCAATCACAGCCCAGCTGGCTTGGACACAGAGCCCAAGCCACAAGCCTTTGTTATCATTCCTTCTTTTTCTTTTCTTAGCCAGCCTTCTGATGAAATCCTTTCTTCTATACTTTTAGTATAGTTTTAATGTAATATATATCACAAAATAATAAATCAGCCTTCTGAAACATGGAGTCAGATCTCTGTCTCTTCCCTCATCCAAGAACCCCTGTGARCACGGTCACAGCTGCCCCTCAGACAGASCCACTGCTGCCAGCTCCAGGGGACAACACTCTCCATTCCCARGGGAAATGCTGGTTTGGGTGGCTGCCATCAGAGAAAATGACCAGCCAGGACAGCAGCYCTGTGTTTTACAGCAAGAGCAGCTCCACTCCAGCACCAGCATCTCTGCCATTCCCAGCCAAAGCTCCTTCCCCAGCTGGGCAGACACCACAGCAAAGTGGGCAATAACCCCCTCCTCAAAGGCAACATGTCCTTGTCCCAGAGGTCTTTCATAGCTTCAAAGTGCTCTTTTCAGCCTTGTCACCTCTTCACAGGGAGGTTAAAGGCTGAGGAGTGCAGTCTGGCTGCCTCACAGCCATGAAATATCCGTGGCTGAACTGAGTTCAGGCACCTGCAGTGCTGTGTGGTGCCTGCTGACTGTGCTTACCCCTGCCACGTGCTGCCATCTGGTAAAATTCCTTCAGATATGGGTGAAAGCCCCTCTCAGTGAATACATGAAGGGAACACACGCTCATTTTCAGGGACACTGCAGGAATTCAACAACAGTTTCTTTGGCCCACCACATATACACCATACACACCACATGTGWGCATGTGTATTATTTTATCATAATAATTACACATATCATCTTAATTACACATATTAATTATTTTATCATTTACTAGGAACTAGTAKTTAAATTCCATTTTACGCATCCATTTTTTTTATCTTGACTTTTTTTTGGTCAAAAAATTAAAACATATATCCCTACATCATCCAAATCATTTATCATAATACACTTTCAATTAACCTTCCTCTATATTTCCTAGTATCAAAAACAATAACCAACTGTCATCATCACTCCACAACCGCCCCCAAACATAGAATTAACCCCAGAACTAACCCCCCCTCAAAAAAAACCAAACAAAAATACAAACCATGATGACAAATCATCAACCAATCACCCACCAAATTTTAGGTTCTTGTAGCTGATAAAAAGCATGACACTGAAGATGTCAAGATGGCTGCCACACATACCCAAGGACAAAATACTTAGTCCTACCCTTACTGGTAGTTTTTGCTAGGTATATACCTGCAAGTATCCACACTCCAGTGTAGATGCCCTGGACACCTTAATTAGGTAGATAGGAGCGGGTATCAGGCTCCTCTATACATAATATATATACAGAAATGTGYATATACATAAATATATAKACATATATATGGRYGTGYGTGCATTTAAACATACACAGAAAGAAATATCTGTAAGATTTCTTGGGAAACAGAAAGATAAGGAGGCAGCAAAACATGAGGAGCCTAAAGCCAGTGGACAAAATAATTGCTTCTCCAAACACCTCCCCACATTTTTCCACAATAAAGTCAACACCACTGAGGGCAGAAGAACCAGCCCAAAGCAGCAGTGAAACTGCAACAGCAGAGCAAAGACAAACAACCACAGGCAGGGAAGGAAAGTGTAGAAGGCAAGCAGCARACTGGCTTGCACACACTGCCAACAGAGTGCTGCTGTGGTGTTCTTTGGGAGCTCTGATTCCCAGGTGTTGTGAGGGAATCACAGCTCAGCTCCTGGTGTGCCCCTTGGACACAGGGCAGAGACAGGGAACTTCATCTCAGGCTTCCCAAGAGTTCCTGCACTCACAAGCAGCATGACATCGTTTCCAGATCATACAGCTTGTTTGCTGTGGAGAAGGGGCCTCCTTTTTTTAAGGGATATTTCAGAGYTGTGAGAGCAGGAGAACCACCATTTTCAGGAAAAAGAAGGATAGAAATGCTAATTATTTCCAAGCTCCCCTCTTCCTCCAGCTCCCTCAAAACCATCAGCTCCTCTTTAGCATCCCCCCTCTCCCAAGCTCCAAAAAGGTAATTTCAGAAGGTTATTCCTAGAGACAGCATGGTGTGTGTGCACTGAAYGAAGGCTGCTCTGCATTCCTCCTGGGGAGATAAGGAGGTGAGGGGAGGAATTCTTTCCCCTGCGTGTCTGTGCAYGAGCCAGACCCAAAGAGCAGCAGTGGGCCACTGGCAGCTCCCCAGCAGATGACTCTGAAGTGTTTGAAGGCAAGTCAGGGTGGCAGGAATGGTCAGGCAGGAGGTTTTCCTGCAAGCAGCCCGTTCAGACCTGCAGGGCACAGCCCAGCTGAGGCTCCTGCCTGCCTGGGCACCTGGGTTTCACACAGAGCTCAGCCTGTGAGTGCTGACATATCTCACTTTGGGCTGCCCTGAGGAAACACCCCCAGCCTCAAGGTGTGATGGGGTGTGGGGATGTGGGCACAGGCCCACAGCACAGGCACACACCTCCCTGGGAAGCCCCCCACATTCCTGCACGAGCAGGGATCAGCCTGCATTGCCCACAGCACACTGGGTGCTGGCTCAGGCAGCAGCACCTCAGCCATCGTGTTCCTGAGCAGTGACTGGGCAGCAGATGCAGAGCATTGCTGCCAATCCATGCACATCCAGCTCCTGCCACCTGCCCTGGCCCAGTCCTGCTGCTGCAGCTCTCCTGGCAAAACTCCCCACCGCAGCAAAATCCACATCAGACAAGCAAAATCAGCTTTKTTTACCCAGGGCTTTTATACTGGGATAACTGGGAGGGATTTTGCAGTGAAGCAGAATAATTAAATCAAACAAAGAAACAAATCTTTGTCATCCATGTGCTGTGCTGTGCAGCTGTTGGCAGTGTGAGGTGTCTCAYTTGGGGTGCTCTGCAAAGCAGGCACAAAGGACTGTTTAATTACTGGTGAAAAACTCCCAACTCTGGGGAGCAGTATATGTGGATTTCACTGTTCCTTGGCTGGGGTAAGCAATCAGAAATACTGGAGGCAGCTGGAAATGGAGGCAGAAGAGCAGAGAGAGCTCTTAGCATCACCCACCGTTACTCTGAGACTGATGTAAGTGGCCTCTGGTCTGGAGACCCTCGGAGCTGTGGGACACACCTGGGCAGGAGTGTTTGCTGTCTGTCAGCCAGGTCAGAGACTGGAATTTCCCCCGTTTGCTCCATTGCTCTAAATACCTGTTACAAAASCAGAGCRTAAGAATCACTGTAGATGAGMGTAGGAGCCCACCCTACACAGCATCCCATCTCTGATGGGCCAGGGAAAGAGTTAACAGGGTGAGCACAGGGCTGTCACTCCATAGCACAGCCTTATTTTGCTTTCTTTTTACAGTTGCCATTTGCAAATTGCCTAATTATAATGCCTGTACGTCGAAATCAGAATTAAGCAGGGCCAAAAAAAATGAAGCTTGAGGAGAGCTGAATTTCAGAGAGCTGACGCTGAGGTTCTATTTTAAGTCCAGTCAGATTTAGGGCTGCCAATCAAAGGGTCACACTTGCCTTCMAAGGCTGCAGGGCTGTGAGGGATTTCCTGATGCTAAGCGCCGGGCTTAGCTGCAGAGAGCAATCCCGCCGGGGTGTCAAATACCCAGTGCTCAGTGCTCTTGTCTGGGGCRCACAACAAAATATTTGCCCTGATCCCCTTTTCCAGGGCACGCTGCAGCCTCCCAGTGCAGGAGATGCTCTCCAGAAGGGCCGTCCCCGGTGTCCTTTGCTGGTCCCTGCACTCAGCAGCACCCAGGTCCCCGGTGTCCTGTGCTGGTCCCTGCACTCAGCAGCACACAGGTGAGGACACCGCAGGCGCTGCGGGCTGGGTGCTGGTTCCATCTCGGGAGTTTTGTTGTTAATTGCAGCCCCGAGACACGTGAACAGTCTCTGTTTTGGCCCGTGTGTCCGAAGAACGAGCCGGAGTTCTTCAGTTTTCATTCTTAAAGTTGTTTATTGTATCTTATCTATAAAATTTTCTGCCTGCCCAGCCGAGGTCCGCTCAGCAGGACAGACAGAGGCACTCTCACCACCCCAGGGCAGTGTTATGTCTTTATACTACAAACTACGTATAACATGTTTACAATTACTTTCCAATACCTATCCCCTGTGTTAGACAGTGAACTTCTACTCTAGACCAATCCTAAAGTGCCAACATCACAGCAGAAGATGGAGGTAGAGAAGAAGAAGGACTAGACATGCCCAAGTCCCTCCATCTTGTCCCCAAAACCCCCATTCTAAAATCCCAAAATCTACCTTTTCACCCAGTGATAATTTTATTATTCCACTACTTAAACTTCTGTGGCTTTCAGGTCTTCATGCAAAGATGGTAATTTGCTCCACAGGTCATAATCAAACCCACAGGTGTTCTGGGCTGTGTGCCAGGGTCTCTGAGCCCCCTGGCAGGGGTCCCGGTGACTCTGGACACCCAGAGGGATGTGCTGAGTTCTGACAGTTCCATGCTCTCCAGGGAGGGTTTTGATCAGCCCAAAGGGGAAGGGGATGGGTGACTCCCTGCATGGGTGCCTGTCCTGGTTTAGGGCAAATTTGGGAGAAAACCTCCAAAGGGGCCCCTGCAGAAAGCAAACCCACACGGCCCCTGCCCCCAACCGGGCCAGGAAGGATTCCTCGGAGAGAAGTGGAAAGAATCTGTTTATTTAACAGGCACAGCACCCCCAGCACACAGAATGAACAATACCAGATGACACCACTCTGTCACTGCTCTGAAAAAGATGACAAATTCAGAAAGCCTCTCTGGGGGTGGTCACTGTTCTCAGTCCCTCCGGTGCTGGGGCAGCTGCTGCAGCCACAAGGTGCAAACTCTCGGTGTTCCCAGGGCCCAGTCCGGAGCAGGTTCCAGTAGGTCCAAAAAAGGGAAAGGAGAAACAGTCCAGGGAAAATTCCAACTGCTTAGCTAAACTAACTAATGAGCAGAAGCAAAAAGCAGGAGCAAAAGCAAGAGCAAAGCAAAAAGCAAAAGCAGCACCATGTACTGCCCTGTCTGTGTGTCCCACCAGCCGTGGGGGAGCAGCTGAGAGCAAAACAAAAACAAAACTTTCACTCTTCAGAGCCAGTCCTGAAGGCACAGAACATGATATGCAGCATGAACAGAACACACAGATGGGGATACAGCATCACAGCATCACCCTGGGCCAGTGCCCCTGGAAGGGCCAGCTCAGCCTGAGGCAGCTGCAGCACCCACGGAGCAGCCAGGGCAGGATCTCCCCGCGCCTCCCTCTCCTCCCAGCGCCTTGCCAGAGATTTTACAATTACTTTTATGAGTTYCCCCAAGGGAATGAAAAGATTAAGRCATGAGTAACAAAACCAGAGGCATGTGGAGTCTGGCCATGGCACAGGGAGCAGCCCAGGCTCCCACCTGCACAAGGGGGGCTGCTTTGATGCCTGCAGCATGCGGGAACTCCCGTTTGGATCACTGCAGACCATTTTCTCCAGGAATTTYACCACACCTTGTGCTCCCACCGTGCCTTCCTCCATTGCAAACCTCACCCCAGACATGAGCACATCTCACCTTGTCTGCCCAGGGATTGCCAGCTTTTCTCAGTGCAGTGAGCAGCAGTGGTTATTCACTGGGAGAAAAGATGTTTTCAGAGCTGAGTATTGGCACCCYACCCCTTCCCCAGTCAAGGGGAATTTTGGATTCTGATCTGGTTCCAAAGTCTGCACAACCAATGCCTTTACCAGAGCCATGATTGCCCCACTGCCTACAACAACACAGCCAGTGGGTGAAACCCTGTCTCTTATACACATCTAGATGTGTATAAGAGACAGGCTTTTCTCAGTGCAGTGAGCAGCAGTGGTTATTCACTGGGAGAAAAGATGTTTTCAGAGCTGAGTATTGGCACCCCACCCCTTCCCCAGTCAAGGGGAATTTTGGATTCTGATCTGGTTCCAAAGTCTGCACAACCAATGCCTTTACCAGAGCCATGATTGCCCCACTGCCTACAACAACACAGCCAGTGGGTGAAACCCCCTTTGGTACCTTGGTACCTTTGGTACCACCTTTCTGGGTGGTACCAAATCCATGTCAGAGGAACAGAGCTGCACAGAGGGAGGTGAAGTGTCTCTAAGGAGACACAGCACAAGGCAGGCCAGGGGAGGAGAAACTCCATGTTGGTCTCTTGGAAATACCTCATGTCACATGTAACTTCGGCATGGGTGACCACCAAACCTGCTTTGAGGGGCTAAAAATAACACAGGTACATCACAGCTGTGAGAAAACCAGGTACAGCAATGAGCTGCCATCGACAAAGGCTGCCCTGTACAGGATGTGCTCCACTTGGGAACAACCTGCTCTGAGTGACTCCACATCCCAGCCTCAGAAATCAGAGATACCTGCTGAGGTTCTGAGCACAGGCAGCCCTTTGCAAACTGGGATTGGAGAGGGGAGCCAGYCTGCAATCCCTCTGCTCCAGCTCGCCATGGCCACGCTGGAGCCGCAGCGTGCGCAGGGTGAGCAGCTCCTCCCTGCTGGGGTCTGAGAGCACAGGGCASCCAGGGGCTGCTGGGGACAGCACTCCAGGCTGAAGCCACTCATTAAAGAGTTAAAATATAAAAATGCAGGACACTCAAAGAGCTTGGTATTAGGGAACCATATAGGGCAATAAATTCTTTAGGAGAACAAAACACACWGACACCAGGAAACTCTGGGACCAGAATATTTAGGTAAAAACRGGAAAGTAATGGCCTAAGCAGAATTGAGAGCCAACAGTGGTCAGCTTGACCCAGTAGCTTCTGCCAAGCTACGGAGACCATGCCAAGTACACCAGGAAACTGCCCAAATTGGGAAAAGTTCAAAAAGTTTAGCCCGAGGAAGACTCATAAGGAGACCCTTGCCCAGGAGGAAGGCACAGGAACTCCCACCAAGATGACTCCTCAAAATAAGAGACTCCGCCTACACTCCACCCATATATGAATATGCATGTAGTAATATGGATATGCATGTAATATGATGTAATCCCTGTTAAAACTGTATAAAAGACCTGCTTTTGTGGCTGATGGCCAGAATCCTTTTGTCCAGGGCGGCCTGGAGGATTCTCCAACGCGTTGCTAATAAATACCTCCTGCTTATAGACTTAAAACTTAGTCTCTGAGCAGTTATTATTTCGCCTTTTGGGGCAAATTTGGCATCAAGGCTGCTGTGACAATCCCTGTTTGTGGGAACACAATACCCACAGGAACACAGGGGCTGTCCCAGCTGGTGGAAACGGGGCAGCTCCTGCGATGACACCCGGCACAGGAGGGAGAGGTGCCAGCAGCACCTGCSCTGTGTTTGTGCAGCACCACAATGCCACAGCTGCTGCGTGCCCCCAGAGCTCCTGGGGGGTAAAAATACTGAGGGACAGTAACCCCAAACTCTTGGCAGCCAGGGCACACACTCAGTGTCATTGCTGGGCTCTGGAAAGGGCAGGCACAGGGGCTTGGAACAGGTTCCTAAACACTGATGCCCACAGGTACTTTCTTCTCTGAAAGCTGCACCTCTGCCTTCTTTCCTTAGAGTGTGTTATTGCAAAGCCTAGTGAAACTCTGACATCACACTKGAATGAGCTCTAGGAAACAAAGCCACAATTTAGAAACAAATACTGATTGCAAGAGCAGTGGAGGCCTCTGACAGGCTGAGCAAAGCCAAATTCCAGCCCAGGTGAGCTGCTCTGGGGCAGTGTGGGCACACACAGCCCTGGCTGGTGCCTGCACAGAGCAGGAGCTGCTGTGGGTGCTGCAGGGGTTGCTTGCAGATGTTATTCCAGACAGGTCAGAGACTGGAATTTCCCCTGTTTGCTCTGTTGCTCGAAATACCTGTTACAAAACCAGAGCAAAAGAATCACTGTAGATGAGAGTAGGAGCCCACCCAACACAGCATAGGTAAGGGAAATTGCTCATATAGCTTGCTCATACAGGTCACATCAGTATTTGAACTGCACCTGATGTATATTGGTTAAAATACATGCTAAGGAGAGACTGACAAGTTTAATCTTCATGCCAAAAAAAAAAAAAAAAAAATCAATATTAGAAAAGCAAGAGGCAAAGATCAACAAGAAGAAATTTTGAAAGATCTTTCATGAACCCTAATATACTGCTATAGAAGATTAGATATACATTTGTTTGAAAGGAGAAAGGAGACACACAGTAATTCAAGGACAGAGCAATGCTCATCCTCCTTTGCACCCTGCATCAGGTGTGAGAGGCAATCCTGCCAAGCACCAGARCCTTTCCTGGTTKCAGATGRTCAAGGGACCAGCAGCACAGGTGCATTTAAAGAAAATGAGCCATAAACAGCCCAGGTTTGCTCTGAGCAGATGGATCCTGCCAAGTTACAGCACACAGCACTTCATCCACACAAAGCCCTGCTAAATTCAGTGAACTAGACCCAGGCMAGGTAAAACTGATAAAATACATCCCCTGGGAGGCATGACCAACACTGCCTGKGTTTCCATGGGACAACAGCTGRTTTAAAGCCAGAACTCCTGCACAAAAATACCAAGATGATCTGCTGATTTCAGTGTGCACCTTCAGGGAAGTTTCAGCAGACACATTTCACCAAGAAAAACTGGGATGAACTGAAAGAAAAAAATTCAACAAAGGGGTTCCATGGAGGGTAAAACCATCAGGCATCCATAATGGTTCCTTGCTGTTGGAACCCCAATGCTGGCAGCAGAGCCCTGACCTGAGCACAGCAAAGCACCAAATGTTCCCACTCAGCTCATCTGCTGGCTTTTATTGTGCTGCTGTGACTTGTGTGGTGAATTCCAGGTGGGGAAGGTAACAGCAGGCAGGCCAGAGTGCCTCACTGGTGGCAGAGCTCAGGTGCAATGTGCAGCCCACAACAAGGAACCCCATGGAGCCCCATCCTGGGGTCACTGCTGACTCACAGGGKCTGGGTGGTGCACACACAAGGTGGGACAACTGGCAGCATTTGTCCCCTTTGGGGAGAAGATGGATTTTTAGCCCAGATCTGGAGATGGTAAAAATGTACTAAAAAACCAGCCAAGTTTATTGCTGTTACCAGCTGGCTTGAACTCCTTGAATGTTGGTTGCAAGGAGGGGSAGTWGTGCAGCTYTGCCTTCCAGATGGAGCTCAGCAGCCCAGACTCTCCATGCCCATCCCTGCCCCACCTCRCCCCAGAGGCTGGAGGGAGGACAGGACCAGGGAGGGGAGGTACATGGAGGAAGCTGAAGGAAGGAACAGTACAGGAGCAGTGTGCTCTGCTGGGCAGGGCAGCAGCAGGGCTGGGCTGTTCCTACATCTGCCAGCTGTTGGCCCTGTGACTTTAGGGGAATTCCTCCWCCTAACCCTCCCAGTCTGCACAAGCATTCAGATCACAGTGTTTGCAAACCAAAGAACAAAAGTCCTGTACTTAACAGGCCTACTCAGGCCCAATAACCTGTGTGCTGGGTTCAGAAAATACAGTTTTCTTTGGCCATAGCTGTCACACACATGTAAAKYCCAGAGGTGTGCATTGGTCTGTCAGTCCTGGCAGTGCTACACCACTGCAGTGTACAGTGGAGCTGAGAACAGCACCCAAAHAGGAGGGAGAGCCAAARATTCCCCTACACAAAAACTCCCCAACAAGCAGAGGATCAGTGATCACCTTACTTACTACTACTACTTACTTACTACTTAACTCTAACCCTAACCCTAAAACCTAACCCTAACCCTAAGCCACTGAACCCTAACCATAAAGTGAAGTGTAAGGTGCAGCAGAGAACAGCACCCAGGTAGGGTGGAGAGCCTGAAACTGCCCCACACCAGTGAGCAGTGACACAGCCTGGCTGCACCACTTGGGGCCTGCTGCTGGGTCTGTCAGGCCTGTCTCTTATACACATCTAGATGTGTATAAGAGACAGGCTTAACCCTGACCCTAAGGCACAGAGCCCTAGCCCTAAGGTGGAGTGTAAGGTGCAGCAGAGAACAGCACCCAGGTAGGGTGGAGAGCCTGAAACTGCCCCACACCAGTGAGCAGTGACACAGCCTGGCTGCACCACTTGGGGCCTGCTGCTGGGTCTGTCAGGCAGTGACCTTGGGGACAGGCAGCCCTGCAGGTTTGTCAGCAGCAGAGGCAGGCCCTGGCACAACAAGCCAGTCACCAGCTCAGGTTTGGCCCTGTGGTGAGATGGCAGCTGGGACAGGGGCTCACATCTGAAGCAAGGAGCACAGGGAGAAAACTCAGACCCTGCCCTGCCTGAGACTGCATGGCCTGGGTCTCTCAGGGCACTGATCCACCCAGGCCAACACCACCTGCACTGACACAGCCCCAGAGGAGCTGCAGGTGTGTCCCTGCTCTGCTGGGGCAAGGCCGGGTGGGGCAGCAGGGAGTGCAGGGCACATGGGGCAGCTCAGCCCAAACACATCAGTGGGTGTGACCGTGTTCACAGGGGTCTGAGGATGAGGGAAGAGAGGAGGATCTGACTCCATGTTTCAGAAGGCTGATTTATTATTTTATGATATATATTATATCAAAACTATACTATAAAAGAATAGAAGAAAGGATTTCATCAGAAAGCTAGCTAAGAATAGAAAAAGAAAGAATGATAACAAAGGCAGCTGTCCCAGACTCTCTGTCTGAGCCAGCTGACTGTGATTGGCCATTAATTAGAAACAACCACATGAGACCAATCACAGATGCACCTGTTGCATTCCACAGCAGCAGATAACCATTGTTTACATTTTGTTCCTGAGGCCTCTCAGCTTCTCAGGAGGAAAAATCCTCAGGAAAGGGTTTTTCATAGAAGATGTCTGTGACAAATGGGCACTGAAATGGGAGGGTCCCCATGGAKCCAGGGCACACAGAAAGCTGCTGAAAGGAGTGCCATGTGTGAGTGAGCAGCTTTCCCCAGGATGTGATCTGAATGCACCTGGAGCAGCCCCAGCCAGGTGCAGCATCTGCTCAGGGCACTCCACAAGGACACAGCAGTGTCAGAACCAGCAKGCAGATCCAGGGCTGCTAATGCAGAGCATATCCCTGAGCCAGCTGCCAGGGAGGGATCTGGAACACCTTCCAAAGGGAGGTCCTTCCTAAGGACCACGGCTCCTGCTCGAGCCAGACTGGAATTTATCAGGGGCATCACATAAACGGAGGTGTGACTGCCATGAGAATGCAGTGGCTCTCCAGAGGGGAAGGAGTGACAGGATGGACAGACAGCAGCTGACAGGCCACCCAGTGAAAGAGAAGGCTGCTGTGAGACAGCAGAGGGGCCATCCCACCTCTCTGCTCTAACAAAGCAATCCAGCTGCACAGAAGCCCTGGCAGAGGATGTGGTTTCTCAGGTACCATTGGCACACTTGCAAGCAGAAGGCCACTCAGATGATCAGGGTAGCAATGAATTCACACACCACATTGCTGAAAGTTCACCTGCTTGGAGTGACCTCCAGGAGTCCCCACACGATGCAGGACATGGCCAATACAAACACATGGCTCAGGAGTAGTTCTGGGCTGTTGTCCTGTCCCTGGAAGGTGCAGGTTACCTCTGATTCCTTTTCCTCTTGTCATCTCCTGCAACAGCAGATGCTGKTTCTGAGCTTGTGGGCTGACAGTGCAGCTCCTCCTGGGCCTGGCAGACAAAGAGGCCATTGTGCTGCAGTGCCACAGCAGGGACAGCACACAGGACAGCCAGCAGCTGGCACTGCCACTCCTCTGAGCCTCACCCCCCTGCCCTGTGCTGCTGSCAGYRCGGCTGGGGAGCATCACTGCCCCAGGAAACACCACAGGCAGGTCACTCACACTGCCCACCACTGCTCCTCAGGGGCCTGAGGTCAGCAGGCACCCCTCTACTCAGACAACCAGCCTCGGTGTGTGGAGGCTTGCAGAGGAGTGAGGTGCCAAAGAAACCCCTGGTGTGTGTTCATTCCACATCCTTCCGGTTATCCCTGGGTTGGCTCGTGAGACAGATGTTGTCCATCGGCTGTGACGATGGTGTTTTCCATCCTTCCATCCTGGTGCTTGTGCCTGGAGAGCGGGATGGGTGTGTGTTCATCCCTGTGAGAGCAGATGGGTGTGTGTTCCATCCTTCCACCGTGGGTGAGAGCAGGATGGGTGTGTGTTCCATCCCTGGTCTGTGAGCAGGGATGGGTGTGTGTTCCATCCCCTGGTCTGTGAGCTAGAGAGGTGTGTGTTCCATCCCTGTGTGCTCAGAGCAGGGATGGTGTGTTTCCATCCCTGGTGCTGTAGCAGGGATGGGTGTGTGTTCCATCCCTGGGTGTGCTGCAGACGGATGGGTGTGTGTTCCATCCCTGGGTGCTGTGAGCAGGGATGTGGTGTGGGTTCCATCCCTGTGAGCTGTGAGCAGGGATGGGTGTGTGTTCCATCCCTGG
>NDFG01000044.1:8470920-8494052 GCA_002167245.1 Sporophila hypoxantha | reverse complement strand
AATCAGAGGGAGCTGGGTTACAAACCCAGCTCCTGAAGGAYTTGGAAAGCAGACAGGCATCAGTGGGGAAGGTGAGAATTGTATCTCTTCTCTTTATGGGGTGGTTATATGAGCAACAACATGGATGGTGCCTGAAACAGGCAGCTCCTGACATGCTTAGGAGTAAGATGAGCCAGTGCAAGGAAAACAAACAAGCAAACAAACAARCAAGGGCTGGAGGCCAAGCAGGGCTAATTAGCMCTGAAGGGCATTGCCAGCAGAGCCCCTGCTGAGCCACAGCCCCTGCTGGCACAGGAGCTGCCAGCCTGTGCAGGCAGACCCATCCCACAGCAGCTGTGAGCAGAGAGGGCTGGGGGCTCTCCTGGGGTGCCCCCTTGCTGCCCCCAGAGCCCTCCCCAGCTCCCTGCAGGGCAGCTGCCCTTCTGCTGCACCCTGCATGACAAGGCCATGCTCTGCAAACACCCAGGCTGCAGAAGTGCAGCTCACTGCAGGACAAACCTCTTGTGGCAGCCTGGATTTTAGGAAAGAAACGTGGGCATTTTACAGGTCTGCCTGTAATAAAAGTTGGAGTGCCATGAGCTGCCTGCAGCAAAAGTTGGAGTGCCACGAGCTGCCTGCAGCAGAGGCAGGGGACAGCCAGGTGGCTCAGTGCAGAAAGGCTCAGCTGCACMACATCTCCATGCTTGGCTTGCTCAGCTGATCTCACTCATGTGCAGAAACAAGGCAGGCCCTGGGAACACAGGCTATTTACTCTGCTTGAGGTGTGCTTTAAAAACCTGACTCCAACAGCAGGAAAATKAAATTAAAATTTTAATTTAAAATTAAATCACTTGGCAGAGAGCCCACAGAAGAGACTGTATTTCAAGACTTAACCAAGACATGAAGATGGTTCATACAATTAGGCTGACAGTAAAATGCTGAACTTAATTATGACTTCAGCAATGATGACATATTTGTGATGATTAAGTTCAAGATATGAAGATAACAGGGCATGGATCAACTGCTGGGTTCCCTGGACTCCCTTTTTCTACTCTCTTCCCCTCCTCGCCCCTGAGGAAAAAATCCTGCCAGGAGCCTCAGTCCAGTAATGTTCAACTTCTCCAGATACATTTAACAAAGGAACAAGGAAGGAAAGAAACTATGAGGAAATGAAGCTCATGTAGATTCTGTCAACATGGGCATSTGGGCTGAAGTGAGAGCTCCTGCAAGGGGGGTTTTCCTGTTGCTGCCATGCAGAGCCACAAAGGATGGGCACAAAGGAGAGAGGATCCAGCCAGAGAGCACAAAGCACAGGGAATCAGGCTTCACCACTCCCAAGAAGTTCCCTAGGTGGCAAGTGCAGGAGCAGACTTTGTCCTGGAGGCTCACAGTGCATCACAAAATATATGCAAGATAGTTTAATGTCATCTCTCCTCTCTTTCACTGGCCACTCGTGTCACACAATTCTAAGGACAGTGTTGTTGCTGCCCCAGGGCCTTGTGCACACACTGCACCAGGCCTGCTGCTGCAAGAAACCCTTGCCTTGCTTCTATTCCAAAATCCTGAGTGGGTTCAAACAAAATTCCAGCCACCTTAGCCTGCTAGAATAGCTCCCTCCCCTCACACCRCCTCCTGGTCAGGGGGCAAAAGTGACTCCTTTCCACATCTATTCCCCTTCCTGGACCAATGATCTCCATGTGGAGATCATCCTGCCCTGGAAACTGGAGCAGCCAGCCTCCAGCTGGATCTGGGTTATGTGACTGTGCTCACAGGGGTCTGAGGATGAGGGAAGAGATGGAGATCTGACTCCATGTTTCAGAAGGCTGATTTATTATTTTATGATATATATTATATTAAAACTATACTAAAAGAATAGAAGAAAGGATTTCATCAGAAGGCTGGCTAAGAATAGGAAGAGAAGGAATGAATAACAAAGGTTTGTGTCTTGGACTCTCTGTCTGAGCCAGCTGACTGTGATTGGCCATTAATTAGCAACAACCACATGAAACCAATCACAGATGCACCTGTTGCATTCCACAGCAGCAGATAACCATTGGTTACAGTTTGTTCCTGAGGCCTCTCAGCTTCTCAGGAGGAAAAATCCTCAGGAAAGGATTTTTCATACAAGATTTCTGTGACAGAGGGAGATCCCCTGACTCCTCTCTGAGCAGCCTGCCCCAGTGCAGGGAGGTTTCCCAGTGCCTGCCCTGCTCTGTGGGACCCCTGGAGCTGTCACTGGTGGGCAGGAAGAGCCAGACCCCAGCAGCTCTGTGACTGGACAAGCCCCTTTGCCCAGCTCCTGGCCCTGCTGGCAGCTCCCTGCTGGAGCCCTCCTCCTCCTCCTCCTCCCCTCCCCAGCCCCATCCCAGGGCTCCCAGGCCTGGATGTTCCTGCAGGTGTCATTGCACACAYCCAGAGCCCTGCCCAGCCCAGCACTCAGCAGTTCTGGGGCTGGGAAGAGCCTGGCATGGATGAATTCCATCCAGCAGGAGCGTGGCAGAGGTGCTGCAGTGACCTGCTGGGCAGTCCAGGGTGCAATCAGCCCTTTAAAGGCTTACAGCAGTGAGCAGCAGCGAGCTGCTAGTGTAAAACTCCTGGCTCCAGGTGCCAGCCCTGCTCAGGTTGCTGCAAATATTGAATGGGGCTTGTCCTGCCCTCCCCAGAGACTCACCCCACACCCCCACGGGGCTCACCTTGCCTCAGGGGGCCTCAGGTGGTGCCTCTGTCTGGAGAGGGAGCAGGAAACTCTGATTTGGAAGCTTTCAAGATTGTTTCCTCCTTCAGACAAATGCAGTGCAAACACCATTATTGACACAGCACAGGAGTAAATCCTTCAGRTGCCCTCCCCACACAAACATCATAAAGCCTCTTCCTGGGACCCAACACAAACAGAATAAAAGCAGCCTTGTAGCCAGGACACGAAACCAGAGCTCCCCTCTCTTAACCCCTCACCCACAGCTCCCCTTYCCTTCTTGCTTTCACAATCCCAAGAGCTGGCTTTGTCTGGCCTAAAAGGAAAAACTGAAAGCAAGTCTCCTGCTTGCTGCCAGGCAGGGCTTGCCAAGAGACCCCAGGAGCAAGGGCAGCCCCTGTGCTGGTGCAAGCAGAGCTGCCCATGAGCCTGGGTGTGCCCACCCTGACAGGCTGGGCCAGATCCAGGATGGAGGAGCCTTCTCTGAAGCCCCAGATCAGCTCCAGGAGTTAGGAGTGCTTCAYACACACCCACACAAGGTCTTCTGACAATTTCCAGATGGCTTCTTGCTAAGAATATGGATTTCCTAGGTCTGCCTTTCAAGAGACTTMGCTGTCTCACACTGTGTGGGGATGGTTGGTGTTAGGTTCCTTCTCAGAGCTCAACTCCCTCTCTTTGTAACTCTTCTATAAAAAGCAATAAGAAATAAATGAATGCATAAAAACCAGAGAGTCATCATAATATAGGAACTTTACCTAGAAGAGAAAATCCTAGAAAACAGGAAGGATTCTAGGARAGATGACTGGGTCAGCATAGCTGTGGGGAGGTGCTGAAGGAAACCACATGCTCCAGCACTTGCAGGACCTGCTAAGCACAACTCACATCAGAGCCAAGAGAAACTCATGACAGCTTCTTCTACCTGCACTTGGGACTACATTTATCAGAGAATTTAGCCCAGAGAGTTTCTTTGGGAAGGAGGTTGAGATGCTTGAGCACATCCAGAGGAGGCAACGAGGCTGGTGAGGGGCTGGGAACACAAACCCTGTGAGGAACGTGTGAAGGAGCTGGGGGTGCTCAGCCTGGAGAAGAGGAGACTCAGAGGTGACCTCATTGCTGTCTTAGACGTGACCTCATTGCTCTCTACACCTTCCTGAGGGAGGCTGCAGACAGGTGGGGTTGGTCTCTGACAGAACCAGAGGACACAGTCTGCAGCTACGGCAGGGAAGGATAGGTTGGATATTAGGAAGAAAATTTTCACTGAAAGAATAATAAAGCACTGGAATGCTCTTCCCAGGGAGGTGGTGGAATCACCATCTCTGGATGTGTTTAAAAAAGACTGGACATGGCACTTGGTGCCGTAGTCTGGTTGAGGTGTTAGGGCTGGGTTGGACTCAATGATCTTAGAGGTCTCTTCCAACCTCATCATTCTGTGTTTCTGTGATTCTGTGATTCTGTGATTCTGTGTTTCTGTGATTCTGTGATTCTGTGTTTGCATGTTTCTGTGATTCTGTGTTTCTGTGATTCCGTGTTTCTGTGTTTCTGTGATTCCGTGTTTCCGTGA
Source organism: Sporophila hypoxantha (assembly GCA_002167245.1). Classification (NCBI taxonomy): domain Eukaryota; kingdom Metazoa; phylum Chordata; class Aves; order Passeriformes; family Thraupidae; genus Sporophila; species Sporophila hypoxantha. The sequence continues at coordinate 8,489,820 of NDFG01000044.1, read as the reverse complement.
TTCCGTGTTTCTGTGATTCTGTGATTCTGTGATTCTGTGTTTCTGTGATTCTGTGATTCTGTGATTCTGTGATTCGGTGATTCTGTGTTTCTGTGATTCTGTGATTCTGTGTTTCTGTGATTCTGTGTTTCCGTGATTCTGTGATTCTGTGTTTCTGTGATTCTGTGATTCTGTGTTTCCGTGATTCTGTGATTCTGTGTTTCTGTGTTTCTGTGTTTCTGTGATTCTGTGTTTCTGTGATTCTGTGTCTCTGTGATTCTGTGTTTCTGTGATTCTGTGATTCTGTGATTCTGTGTTTCCGTGATTCTGTGATTCTGTGTTTCTGTGATTCTGTGTCTCTGTGATTCTGTGATTCCGTGTTTCTGTGATTCTGTGATTCTGTGATTCGGTGATTCTGTGATTCTGTGTTTCTGTGATTCCGTGATTCTGTGTTTCTGTGATTCTGTGTTTCTGTGATTCTGTGATTCTGTGTTTCTGTGATTCTGTGATTCTGTGATTCTGTGTTTCTGTGATTCTGTGATTCTATGATTCCGTGTTTCCATGTTTCTGTGATTCTATGATTCTGTGTTTCCGTGATTCTGTGATTCCGTGTTTCCGTGATTCTGTGATTCTGTGTTTGCATGTTTCTGTGTTTCTGTAATTCTGTGATTCTGTGTTTGCATGTTTCTGTGTTTCTGTGATTCTGTGATTCTGTGCTCCCAGAGAGCTGCAGGAGGCAGCTCAGCCCTGCCTGCTCAGTCTGGCTCAATCTCAAGCCCTGGCAGGTGGGGCCTTGCAGTGCTGCCCTCGCTTTCCATGCCAAGAGTGCCCAGAGGAGCTGTTTACACTGACATCTGGGGTCAGGCCTCAGGGCTGCCTCCACCCAGCCTAAGCCTGCCTCAGAGCTTGTACTGAAACCATCTGCTGGGTCCTTCCTGATCCTCCAGATGAGCCCTTCAAGGATCAGCCCTGTTTCTCCCGGGCTTGTCTGTAATTCCAGGTTAGAGAAGGAAGTGAGCTGTGCTCCCAGCAGGCTGCTGTGGGTTTGGTGCTGGCCTGCTGCTGGGGCYGGGGTTGTGGAGGGCATGGCTTGGTCCCAGACACCCAGCACGGAGCTGTGGCACTAACAGGGGGATTTCTGCCCTGCTCCTGAAGTCTGTCCAGAAAGCCTTGAAGAGCAAAGCCCAGGGAGGTGCCAGAGATGGCCAGTAGGGCAGGATGAGCTGGAGGTGCCAGAGGGGATGGCCAGCAGGGCAGGAGCTGGAGGTGCCAGAGATGGCCAGCAGGGCAGGAGATGGAGGTGCCAGAGATGGCCAGCAGGGCAGGAGATGGAGATGCCAGAGGGGATGGCCAGCAGGGCAGGAGGAGCTGGAGGTGCCAGAGGAGATGGCCAGCAGGGCAGGAGCTGGAGGTGCCAGAGATGGCCAGCAGGGCAGGAGGAGCTGGAGCTGCCAGAGGGGATGGCCAGCAGGGCAGGAGCTGCCAGAGGAGTCCTTAAGCTTCAGTGATTTCCCTTTAGGGCCTGACAAAATATTCCTGACAAAGTTTGCACTGTGTASCCCATAGGCCGGGGGCATTTGATACACACCTGGAGCAAGGGCCACCTTCTGCCCCTCCTGTGGCTCTTGTGGCACTCAGGAGGCTGCTGGTCACAGCCCAGAGCTCTCACTGCCCAGCTGAGCCTGCTGGGGGMTGCAGGCAGCCCTGGGGATGAGCCACCCCAGCTCTCACACAGCCCTGCTCTGGAAGGGCTGCAGGGAAGGAAGCWAAGAACAGCCCAGGCAAAGCTGCCCACATTTTCAGTTTGTACCTTGTTTTTCAGACCTCCAATCACAGTTTTAGGCTGTGGATCAYTGGGGTTTTGATTTGTCCCAGCAAYGTGCACCAGGCTTGAGTGGATCCAGTCCTACCACTGTGCTCAGAACCCCCTGTTTGTGCAAACTTGGTGTTTGCTTTTCTATTACTTACGAGGGCACAGAAGCTATGGCTGTGCWAAGAAATTTTTACTGGAGTTTATAGAACATTGAGTAATCCCCAGAAGCCAATAAAATGGCTTCACCCCCTAAACTAGCCATTTCAGAGTCCAGTTCAACTGGATCCTGAATTCATGGAGTAAATGAACCCCTTCCCAACATGCCCCATTAAACCTGGTGTGCTGCAGGGATAGTGCTGCCCTTTCTCCAGACTTCAAAAAAAAAAAAAACAAAAAACAAAATAAAGCACTTTTAATTCTCTATAAAAAATAGCATGGTTTGATATGAGCTAGCATTTTTTCTCTTTTAAGTCACCCTGCAAAGCATTAATAGGAGCCTACATGATGTTCCTGACTTTCCATGGTTCCATTGTTCTTTTCCATGGTTTCACTGTTCTTTCCTGAGCTTTTTTGCACCTGTGATTTGTGACTAGCCAGGTGAGCTGGCTGCATCTCAGGTTTTGGTTGTTAATTGCTGCCCCGAGATGTGCAGGATGTCTCTGCTTCGGCCCGTGCAACTGAAGAACGAGCCTGGACTCTTCACTTTTCGGTCTTGAGGTTGTTTATTAATTCTTATCTATAAAATTTTCTTTCTGCCCAGCGGAGATCCGCTCAGCAGGGCAGCCACAGGCACTGTGACCGCCCTCAGGGTGGTGTTGTCCTTTTATACTGCAAACTACGTATAACATATTTACACTTAATTCCCAATACCTATCACCTATGTTAGACAGTGAGCTTCTACTCTAAACCAATCCCAAAGTGCCAACATCACTGCAGAAATGGAGAACAAGAAGAAGAAGAAGAAAGGCTGGACACGCCCAGATTCCTCCATCTTGTCCCCATAACCCCCATACCAAAAATCCTAAAATCTACATTTTCACCCTGTGATCATTTTGTTATTACACTATTCAAACCTGTGTGACTTTCAKGTCCTCATACAAAGCTGGCAACTTGCTCCAGGGGTCAAAATCAAATCCCCAGGTGTTCTGGGCTGTGCCAGSGTCTCCAAGCCCCCCGGCGGGGTCCTTGGCAGCTCTGGRCACCCAGAGGGATGWRYTGAGYTCYGACAGCTGCAATGGCCTGTGTCTGCTGACACTGGCAAAACCATGGGAGCAGCCCTCATTTCTCACAGATTTTGGAGGCACAGCAGCTCAGAAGGTCCCTTCCATCACAGCAGAAAGGTGAGGGGAAGCACTGAGCAGCCCCACATGACCAAAAGCCAGCACATGGAAAACAGCAGGAGGACATTTGGCATTTTTCTGCAAACTCCAGAGCCCCACTAAAAAAAGACATGAAGAAAAATGAGGATCCAGGCAGAAAAATGGCAGTCCAGRAGAACTGTGTTCCCCTCTGGCAGCTGCAATCCTGCATCGTGTTCCTGAGACCTTGTGGAGTTTGTGTTTCCCTGTGCTCAAGCTCCAGAGCAGTTTCTCAGTGCTAGTATCCAAAAACATAATGCTCCTCTTAAACTGTGCCAAGCTCCTCCAGAAGGGACAAGCACATCTGGAGAGGAGAGAATGGCAGCCCTCACCTGCTGGCTCCAAGCTGCCTGCTAGGCCTCCCTCACACACACACCTCTCAGGGCCTGCCAGCGCCCTTTAACCACGCTCCTCACCAAAATGGTGCAAGGAGCTCCTCAGAGGCTTAGGGGACTCAAGCACGAGCATAAATTCAGTGTCAAACAGATGAGCTGTGCCAGGCAGCAAGGCTAAAATCCACTCTAAACTCAGAGTGGGTAAAAAACTCCCTCTTCCATAGCACACAGCAGACCAAGCCCTCAGGTTCCTTTTCCCACACCATTTTAAGGACCCTGGGTTACAGTGTCACCTCCTTGAAGAAACACCAGCTTAGAGCTGGAGTGTGGCACAGTTAGGACAAGATCCACACATATCTGTTGCTGGGGCCATGCCCCAGGTTGTTGATGGATAGAAAACACATCTGTTCAATCTGAGGCATCCCCCGCAGTTGCATCAAACACAGCATTTGTGCCAAACACAAAATGGGGTGCCAACACTCTCAGTTGGTCTCTGCTTCTAAAATATTTTGACTTAGAAAAGACCAGTGTTTCTCAAAATTGACCATAAAATGTATTCTGTCATGGCAAAAAAGGATCTCACAGAGTTCCCCTAGGGAGCAGGACTTTTCCCCACCYACAGAATGCAAACCTCTGAGGGACAGAGAAAGGAGGCATTTTCCAGAGCATTTCACAAAGCACACGGGAGCGAAGTTCAGAGCCTGATTATGTACACGTTGATCTGATCAAAATAAAACCTGTGTCCTGTCAACAAACGTGGAGAGTCCCAGCCAGAGGTACAGCTGGGAGTTACCCTGGGCACGCACTGCACACAGAGGAAATCTCTCTGAAGGGCACACGCTTTGAAAGCTTTCAGCCCTCCTCAGGGTTGTGTTTAAGGGCTTCAGTGCCTYCTCTGAAGCAAATGTACTTTAATGAGGATGCCTGCAAGGCATTTAGGAGCTAGGAACTGATATATATATCTTGTGATACATGCAGCCCTGTTACAAACATAGCATAAAGCCTGTGATGAAGACAGCCCCATGATAAAGATAACTTTCAATTACCAAAAATATTAGAGAAATCAAATAAAAGAGGCTTCCCTGGAAACACAATGTTTCTGCTCCCTGAAGCATCACAGGCAGACTCTGGGTTTTTTTTTTTTTATCCAACTGAAAAAACCCTTCTGTGCTTGCTTCAGACAATTATTCTTACCTCCCTGAAATACCTTCCACAAACTTCATGTGCCCTCTGTAACCCCAAGGGCACAGGATCCTGCCATGACAGACCACAGCTAAATGGCAGAGCTGAAGCTTTCTGAGCTCAGGCTTCTCTGTGTAGGAGCCCAACAAGGTAAGAAACGTGGCACAGAGGGTTTTGCTGGGGCAGTGCTCCCTGCACAGCACCCATCCATCCCTCACCACTGGGGACAGGCTCTGCTCTCCTCTCTGCTTGCCCAGCACAGCCCCTCACCATTTTTCCATTTGGAAATCACCACCTCTGAAACAGCAGAAACTCAAAGCACCTTTGACAGAAGGCTGGGCCCATCTTCCCAGGCAAAGGGGACCCCCAGCTCCCACAGGAACAAACAGTCTTGGGGCTCTTCTGTGAATGGACATAAGACCCTTTTGAATGCTACTCATTAGTGTTTTGGCTGGCRTGAACTGCTCCTCTGTGCCCCAGCTGATGAACACTAGCTCTGCTGCCAAGTCTGCTGATAAATAAATAAGGATAGGAGAAGCCTTATGGTTTTTGAAAAGGGCAGCAGGAACTCAGTGCTCAAGGCAGCAAACACAATTTGCAGTAACAAACAGACTGGAGTCCAAGAGCAGCTCAGTGCTGATATTCAACCCTATTTTCCTCTTAAACATCAGCTATTAACAGCAGAGAAATCGATGGCACTGAGGGCAGCTAGGGTCCAGTGATGGGGAATGCTGCAGCCTTCTCCCAACAGCCTTCCTCATTCCCTGCATTTATCACCTACAGCCTCAGCTCCTGCAGCTCCAGCCTCACTCCTCTGCTCCTCRGCTCTGTGAGCAGGACTAATCCTCATCAGTGACAAGGCAAGAGACTAATTACAGTACACATTTCATTTGTGACTGGACCCCAGGGAGAGGAGGAGGGGGAAGAAAGCTTTTTGCTTGCTCTGCCAGCTAAACAGTTTGTATTTGTTAGTGCAGAAATAAATCTGATGGCAGCCAACTGATGCCTGAGGAGCAGCTCGCCCATTAACCTCACATCCACAGTTCCCACCCACCACCATTCATATGCACCATTAATATTTATAAGGATGACGTGTCTTTTTGACAGGAACTTGTGCCTCCAGTGACAACAGATGTTATACCATTTATGAAAGAAACTACTCAAGCATTTCCAATGGACCTTGTGCATGCTCATCATGTCTTTATCCCGTGCCCTGATTGCATTATCCACACAGAGCCTGGGTCACCTCCTGACTCCAGTCCCAGGGCATGCATGGCAGCACACTTGCCTGTAGAGTACTCAAAAACGGTTTGAGCTTCATTATGTCTCTGTGAATGCTCTTCTGGGAGCCAGAGACCTTCCCAATGCACCTGCCAACTCAAACACAAGCGTGTGAGGACAGAAATGAGGATTTGCCACTTACCTGGGCCTCCAAAACACACGGCACGTCCTGAGGCTGCAGGATGGCCTCCCACAGCCGCCCTTGCCACTGTCACCACAGCTGCATTAGTGCYCATGCATCATCCAGAAAGCATGACAGCCTGTTTTATAGGCTGTGTTATGCTGCTCTAAACACAGGAGAACACATGCAGCAAGGCCCAGGTGCCATCATCTCTGCTAAAACTCTGCTCCTTGGCTAAACTGCCATTACAGCTTGTCCAGGAGCCTGTCTCTGGCAGGACAGAGCTCCCTAGCCTAGCAAAGGTTTAAACTCCCACCCTCCATGCAGGAGGAAGCAGTGCCTGTACACATCCCCTCAGCAGGGAGCAGGATGGGCTTAACCTGGATAAAATACAGATGAGCTGATGGGTTCAGTGAAATCTCCAGGAACCACCACGCATGGACAAGCACCGAGGTATTGGACAAGGTACCCAAGGAATGTTTTCTTTTACTAGATTGCAGTTGACATATCCATTAAAATGCATGAGGTTACCATGATTCGCTTCACCTGATGTGATGGAACTTGTTTAAAGTAGCACAAAAATGTCACGTTGTCCCTGTGGGCTAGAGGAGATAGCCTGCWGTGACTTCCTCCTCCAGAATGGCAGCTCTAGTGATGCCCTGAGATTTATGGCACACACATTTTTAATGCCCTGCACAAACAGCTCCAGCATTTGTCAACTCATTTGACCTGCAGCTTTTCAAAGAAAAYACAAAAAGACATGCTGCAGAACAAGAGCCAGCAGTGTGTGCAATGCCAACAGCACCTGCCCAGCCAGGACAGAAGCAGCATGCTGTAGCCATGGCCAGCTCTCTCTGGCTGTTCTYAGCCAAGATTTGCTGCTCMAGTCTCCTCGTGCATCCACCTTGTRCCTCCAGCTCCTCGCTGCTCAAAACCTCACACTGAGGCTTGTGAGAGATCACTGCTGCTCAGCAGCCAGCAGAGCTTCAGCACCCAGCTCCTGACCCATCTGAACCTCGGCTAGGGTGAATTCAGGAGCTCCTTCACTTCTCATTTCCCTGCATGAACACAGCAGCACCTGGAACCCAACTGGCTTTGAAACACGGCTGGGACAAACAGCTGCAGGGAAGAGGCCTGGCAGCTCTGGGGACTGCACACCRTTTACAGCAGTGCTAACCCCGCTGTCTGAGCAGGGAGCACGTGAATATTTGTGTGGTTTGGTTTCACCCCCGCCAGCAACCAGGCTCACCCACTCCCCCCACCCCCATTCTAGGAAAAGCTGAGCTTTCTCTGAAGAGAAAACAAGCTCACAAAGGCTTGGGGTTCATATTTTACCAGCGATTACATACGTTGTGTGTTACTGCACATTTCCCAAATGTGTGTGTGCATTTGTGTTTTTATACTCTGATGACCTCAGGTGTCTAGTTTTGGTTCAGAGCAAAGATAGTTCTTCAAAATTGTGACACCCATTATTTTGCTGCAGTTTACACACGCACAAAATGGTTTTCCTCTGCCACTTAGGTAGGCTAAGTATGCATCAACCAGGCACAGAATGGTCACAGRTGTCTCTACTTAAATACAAAAATGTTCTGTACCTGGCCAGGTCCACAGCATTTCTGCTTAGCCAGCATTAATTGTATCATTGAAAAGAATGAGCTGCTTCCCACATTGTGTCACACAGAAATTCGGTGCTTCAGAGGCAGAAGGACAGATTTAGACACCCAGCCCCCAGCACATCCCACTCTGCTCCTGCCTGGTGCAGGGAAACTTGTCACCACCTGAACAGCCTCTCCCAAAAACCCAAGCACTGCTGCTTTAACAAAAAAGGAAAAAACACACCAGAAACACTTTCTGAAAATAACACCTCCTGTCCAGTGCGACACAAAGCGAAGCGTGGCCTGAGCTTAGGTGTCCAGCCGGGGCTGCCTTTCCCCGTGTGCACTCCGGGATGGCTGGGGCAGGCGGTGCCGAGCCTCTCCAGCCCAGCTGTGCCACAAGGATTAGCACAGCGCCGGCACCGAGCTTTACATGGCTCTTTGAAGGAGAAAAGCGGCGTTAAGGAACAGCGGGACTGCCAACAGCGAGAGCCAGCCCGGCCTTTCCCGAGCTCGTTCCGGTGGTACCCGCGGGGCCACTCGGGACCCGCCCGCACCGATCCCGCCTGACCTTCTGCAAGGAAAAACTCGGCACCACCGAAGCCAAAGGGCTTTCCTCGGTGGCCAGACGAACCGTGAGGAAGCCTCAGCCAAAGGGCTTTCCTCGGTGGCCAGACGAACCGGGAGGAAGCCTCAGCCAAAGGGCTTTCCTCGGTGGCGAGAGGAACCGGGAGGAAGCCTCAGCAGGAGGGGAGCTCTGCCGGGCACGGAGCGGGGCGAGCGAGCGGCTCCGCGCCGGTTCAAGCGGGGAACGCGTCTCCGGTTTCCTCGGGCGGCAAAAATACGACATGCATTAGCGAGGAGAATAAAAGCAGSGAAACAAAGGAGCGGGAGCGAACACCTGTCGCTCTCCTCGGGGACGAGCCCTAACGCTTTTATTTGCTTCGCTCTGCCGGGGGAACTGCAGCTGCCAACTGTCATCAGCATCAAGTTACCCGCACAAAGCTGCCCGGCTCCTTCAGCCAGGGAGGCACCGAGCTCTCGGGCCCGGCTGCCCGTGCCCGGGGCTGCGCTGCCCCGCCGAGCGGCCGCGCTGCCCGCACAGCCGCGGCCACAGCGGGCGCGTCCTGCCGGCCTGGACCCGCACCCGGCCCGAGAGCCGCTCCATCCGCGGGCACGACAACACCGGCTCCGTGCCAGCTGGGCGTGCTGAGCCCCACGGCCTCCTGGACTGTTGCACGCCCAGGTCGGTGCTGCCGCCCCGCCGGCAGCTGGCCGGCCCCGCCGTGCCCTCCGTTCCAGCGACACCCCAGCCGCACACGCGGGTGTTCTGAGGCGCTGAGCCCGCAACGGGCGCTGGGGTTTGGGGTCATTTGGGCTGAGAGACGGCCCAGCCGCCCCGCGGAGCCGCATGCTGCCGGCGGGGGCATGGCATGGCATGGCATGGCATGGCATGGCATGGCATAGCATAGCATAGCATAGCACAGCACAGCCCGGCCCGGCCCGCTTCCCCTTCCGCTCCCGCCCGGCCGGGTCCGCTCCCGCTCCCGCTCCCGCTCCGGGGCCGGGCCCAGCGCCGGGGCCGCTCCGCCCGCCCCGCCCCGGCGCAGACAAAGCGCGCGGCCGCCATTGGCCCGTTCGGCCAACGCTCGGCGCTGCCCGCGCGGCGCGGCCAATGGGCTCTTTGACATGCAAATCGCGGGGTATAAAATGGACGGCGCGGGGCGGGAGCGGGGCAGCGGCGCGGCCATGGCGTCGGGCACGGACCGCCCGCCGCACGGCGAGGGCTGCGCGGGGCCCCGCGGCGACCGSAGGGTGAGCGGCGGGGGCAGCGCGGGCGGGGCCGGGCCCAGAGGGGCGGGGGGGCTGACGGCGCTGTTGTCCCCGCAGACGAGGAAGCCGCTGGTGGAGAAGAAGCGCCGGGCGCGCATCAACGAGAGCCTGCGGGAGCTGCGGCTGCTGCTGGCCGACAGCGAGGTGAGGCGGCGGCGCGGCGGGGCGGGGGCCGCCGGGGCCCGGGGCCGCGCTGACGGCCGCGGCGCCTCGATTCAGTTTCAGGCGAAGCTGGAGAACGCGGAGGTGCTGGAGCGGACGGTGCGGGTGGGTTTCCTTGGGGGAGCGGCGGGGCTGGCCCGGGTGGGTTTCCTTGGGGGAGCGGCGGCGCTCGCCCGGCTGGGTTGCCTGTGCGGGCGCGGCGGGGCTGGCCCGGCTGGGTTGCCTGTGCGGGCGCGCNGCGGGCCCGGGGGGCGGCGGGGGGCGCCCGGCCCGGCCCGCGCCTCACCCGCGCCCCTCTCTGTCCCCCGCGGCGCAGGGGGCGGGCGGCGGCTCCTGGAGGCCAGCGAGCGCTTCGCCGCCGGCTACATCCAGTGCATGCACGAGGTGCACACCTTCGTCTCCAGCTGCCCCGGCATCGACGCCACCACGGCCGCCGAGCTGCTCAACCACCTGCTGGAGTCCATGCCCCTCAGCGAGGGCGGCTGCCCGGACTCGATCACGGACGTTGTGGCGGAGCCGGCCCTCGGGCCCTGGCCCGCCGGCGAGGCGCTGTCCCTGCCGGCCGCAGCCCGCCCGGGCCCGGCCCTGCCCGCCCCCAGCCAGGAGCCCGGCTCCGGCTCCTGCTCCGAGTCGGACGAGGCGGAGGCCGGGCCGGGCCAGACCCCCTCGGACGGACTGGACGCGTCCCAGACGCAGGGCCTGCCCTCGCCCGGCTCGCCCAAAGCCATGTGGAGACCCTGGTAACAGCGGAGAGGAGCCAGCGCAGGGCTGCCTGTGGGAGGGCAGCGTGCCCCGCACACGCGTGTGCTGAGTGAGAGCGTCCGTGTGTCTGTCTGTGAGCGTCCGTGTGTCTGTSTGTGTGCGCGGCTGGCAGCGCTGTGGCTGCGGGCTCGGGCTCTCCGTCGCTGTCAGCCCCTGACAGCCTAAAGCGAACGCGTGAACATTTCATCCCTGTGCGTGTGTGGCGTTTTGTAACTTCGGGGGTTGTTTTTACGAGAGGATKGGGGGGAGGAGGGAAGTGGTTTGTAGTAGCAAAGCTCTCTGGTGGAGACACAGCAGTTATTTTATCTCTTGGCCCTTAGAAGCGGCCCAAACGCCGCTACCTTTTAAGAAAAAGTCCTTGTGCGTTTTGAATGACGATAGTTAATGGCAGGAGAAGCTGGAGCTAARTCTGCATGCACGGTTTCAAGCGTTCTAGTGATAGCACAGACCCCTGAAAGGTGTCTATACCTGATAGCAGTCTAAAGTCTCACCTTTAGGGAAGGGACAGAAAGCTAGAAAGCTGGTGGAATTAGRCAAACATTTTAAAAGATGTTGGTGGCAGGGTGCCTTTTAGAAAATGAGTGTCTTTATGCACATTTTGCTTTTAGCACATTTGAGTTTGTGACTTTATGTATATTAGGGTGTCAAATATTTTTTATTTTTAATCTTTAATAAAAAAAMCCCTWGAATTCACAACSTCTCATATATTGTGTAATGTGGTGTGTTTCTAACTCGTTTAAAAACATTAAAAATACAGCTCCCTCTTGTTGGCTCTTAACACCAGCATGTCTGTATCATGGAAACAATGCTGGTAATTAAGCACTTAATTCTTGYACTAAGCAATGTTAACTTAACTATTGGAATTCAAATATTTCTTTTGTTTAATTCCAGTTGACACTTAAGTTTATTGAACGAGCAAGGTCAGACTGGCTGAGGTTGGTCCTGGGCCGCAGAGTTTGRGGCTGGTTGGTCTGGATGCCAGTCTCAAGCCTGCTCTACTTGATCTGCCATCTGAAGGCGTTGCTCACACATGCACAGCCCCAACTTCAGGAGTGCTAGGCAAATCCTGTCCTGGGGCATAACTTCACAGGAGGGTGGTTTGCATTTTGGGGTTTTTTGTTGGGGAAGAGCAAAAAAAGACTCCACTGAATGGAGTGTCCAGTGGATTTGGAAAGTGTTCTTCAATGTTTCTGGGGGTGTGGAGGGGGACCCTCAGCATTCTTGTCCTGGTTCCTGCTTTGGGGAGATGCCAGGATATTTTTGCTGTGGTACAATACCTTTCAGAGAGCTGTCATTGTAAAGAGGAAAAAAAGGATTGTAAAGTGTCTTAATACATGGAAGTTCCCAAACATAGAACAAGCAAGAAAGGAAGCAACCCAATGACCAAGGGACTAGACACGTGCCTTTGTTAATAACCACATGGAATAATAAAAATAGAAACTGAAGCAYTGGCAAGGCCTGTCCTTTGTAATTTTCTTTACCTGGGCTGCGTGTTCTTGTTCAAAGGTGTCCATCAGAATGTTTGGTCCTGCTGTGTTCAATTCCCTTAGAGCTGGAGGAGAGGGGCAAAGCCCAGCTGAGCCAGGGGCGGTGAGAGCCTCTGTAGTGACCTTCCTGCTTCAGGGAGGGAGCTTGGGGGTTGAAGTGTGAATGGAGCCTGGGGCACTTGCACTAAAATGAGCACCCCACACACCCAGTGAGCTCTGGGACCAAGGCTGCTCCTCTCTAGCCCTAATTCAGGTTTATTTCCATCACTTTCCCTCAGGTCTCACATCTTGTTTGGCACATTCCTGTCCCCTGTGAGCTCAGAGCTGCCTGTCCCTCCAAGGGCAGCTCACACAGCCCCTCACTCACCTGCTGTGACCCTGCTCAGCCCCTTGTGTTTCTCAAGGGGAAAGGCCCTTGAGGAGGAGCTGAGGCCGCAGCTCCTGAACGTGACAGCAGCACAGCCCCTGCCTGAGYTCAGGGGCTCAGCAGTGACACAGGGACACGCAGGGCTGAGCCTGGCCCCAGGCAGCCTCTCCACTGCAGCAGGAGCACCAGAGGCAGCTTGGCTGGCCTTCACCTCCATGGGCTGAAGATTGTTAGGGCTCTGTCCTGCCCCTGTGAGAGCAAGTGCAAATCCTGACCCTTTGGTGGCAGAAACACAGCCCAGAGTCAGGGTACAGGTGCCAGCTTTGGTTCAGCAGGGGCTGGGGCAGCTCCAGCAGTGATCCCTGCCCAGCAGCCCTGCAGAAATGCTCAGCTCCCCTGCACTGCCCTTGCAGAGGGGGAGCCAGAGCAGGGACGTGCTGCCTCCCCCGTTCCTGCTCAGGGTGCTGCCCTGCCCGCAGCCAGGGGAGCCTTCCCGGGCACAGCCCGCGGTCTGTGCTGCAGGAAGGACAGACAGCAGCGCTGGGAGGCACCTGGACAGCTGCTCTCCAAAGCTGCAGGGGCTGGCAGGAGCTGAGGCCTTCCAGCCCTTTCCCCTGAGCACTCACCGGTGTTACTGCCTGAAAAGAGCCAGGTCAGAGCAGCACTACGAGGAGCAGCTTTGCAATACCGTCAAAAGCATGTTAGAAATGTGGTACCAATATGGCCTTTTTTTTTTTTTTTTTCAATCCACACATTAGGTTCACAGAAAGTTTACATGCTCTGATTAGGTGTTGCTGGATTTGTCCATTTGCATTTCTGTACCTTACTGCAAAGGTGTCAAATCTGACACTTGCCTGACAAAGGCAGGAAGAGGTGAGGATTTTGGGGGCAGTGTGGGGAAGGAAGGTTTCCAACAGCTCTGATGAAAAACCAGGGAAGCCTTTTCAAGTCCTTCTTTATAAAAACTGCCTTTTTTCTATTCCAAAGTGTTGCAACCAAAGTAATACAAACAGAGCATCTGATMTGACAGTGCCCTGCCTTGTAACAGGAGAGAGAGGCAGCACACTAACAGGACTCCTCTGGTTTGATATTCAGGTGGAGAATAATGGAAAGAAGGGCTCGTTTTCCCCTCTCTTTGTATGTCAGTCACTAACACCTGTTACAGGGAAAAATGCTCCTTGTTAGACCAGGTCAGCTGGGAGGACTTGGAGTTCAAACCTCTTCCCAACCTCTTGGCAACATGTCCCAGGTCTTTTATCAGAGCCTCTGGCCAGGAGGCAAGATCAAGCTTTTAAATCACASCAATCAATGTGCACCTTCTTTCATCTCCCAGAGCGAGCATCCTGCAGCTCTCTGCAGTCTCCCTCTCCAAATAAATGTTTCAGTCTCTATTCCAGTTAAAGGGACAGGAGAATAAAACCAGCCCAGGCCTCAGCAGCAGGTCTAGGGGGTGCACAGACATCACACAGGAGATCTCTGCTAAGCAGGCACTTGGCTCCTGTCTGTAACACAGCTTACATTTWTTACCATGCAGGGTGCTGCTGTTAGCAGAACGGTATTGAAATGTCACAAAAAAGGAGGATTTATTCCTATGAGAAGTGCCAGAGTGAGTGTTGGTGAATCCTGGCACCCAGGGCCTTGCCACATAATGGTAAACTCTGCACAGGTAACAGCCCCACATCCCCGAGGGCCATCCCCTCTTGGCAGCTCCAGCTGCTGGAGCCCCGTTTCAGGATTSCCCAGGTTTTGCTCCCATGTCCAAGCCCAGCTCTGCACTCTCACAGCAGCAGCTCCCCTGCACACACACAGCTTGTACAGATCTGTGTCCAGCTGCTGCAGCACACCCAAACTTTTGTCCTTGCTCTTTTCTCTGGAGATGAARACAGCTGGGCCAAGCAGCACATCTCCTGTCAGTGTGCCCGGGCATGGTCTGTGCCCCCCTGCTTAGCCTGACACACACCAGGCAGGATGGGTGGGACTGGGAGGGTCTGGGTTAGAACAGCCAGGTGTCTGCTAGGGAAAGCAGGATCCTCCCCTGAAATGGAAAGTGTAAACCCCCTCCCTCGGAATTATTAAAAGTTTGAAATTAAGGGGCTCTCAGGCAAAGATATGGGAGCAGGAAYAACAGTTTTYTATTAGGGAAAAAATAAAAATAAAATMAAAAKGCAGTAATACAAACCAACGCTGCCAGAGTCAGAGCAGGCCCTGCCCCCTGTGTGTCAGGGGTGGCACAGCCCCATCCCATGGGGGCTCAGCCCTCCTGCAGTGCCAGCTGTGCTGCTGCTGCAGCAGGGATCCTGCACAAGGGGGGAGTTTTCCTCTGCAGCTCCAGGGCTGCTGGAGATGGGCCTGGGCTCCCTCTGGCAATGCAGGGCAGCAGAAAGCTGCTCCTCTGGCAATGCAGGGGGCAAAGGCTGCTGTGCTGTGCCAGGCTCAGATTGGATCCAGGTAGGAATGCTTGGCTCCTCCCCTGGGCGCAGCATCTCCCCATGGGATGCTGGAATTGGATCAGCCCTGCAGGGACACTCAGTGGCCATGGACAGCAGAGATCTCCTGSAGGGAGGRTTGGCTGTGGGAGAGAGAAAGAAAAAACTGCCCCATGGACAGCAGAGAACTGCCCCAGCTCTGACAGATGGGAATAGAACAGACAGTTGTCTTTCCATCCGGGACAGGAGGGATCATCTTGCTCCACACAGGAGCACAATGGTTCCAAGGTCRTGCAGGCAGCATATGGAAAAAGCAGGGATTCACACACTAATCCAGCTGCCTTAACCASAAGCCTCCCCTTCCTCTGCCTCCTAAGAGAATTTTTTTTTCCATGAGATGCCTGGCTCCAAGTTGCATCCTCTAGCAAATTCAGTTCTCTAAATGGATAGTGCCTCTAAATTGTCCACTTTAAGCCCCTCAAGCTTCTGCATGAGCTAAGCTTAAGGGAAAGCAAAGGGGAAAAACAGTCTCTCACCTTCCAGATTTTRGCTCCCTACACAACATTAGCATTTCATTATAGTTTTCAGCAAGTGAAATTCATTGCACTGCATTTTAAGGAGGTTAAAAAAATCCCCAAGCTGGTTCATAAAATGTTCAGACATGAAAATACACCTCAGAGCATGAGGCCTTGAGTTAATTTAGTTAAACAAGATGATGAGTGAGGGTGMTTTGATTAGTTATACTGCCTATGTTGCATTACACAGATGTTCTATAGCTCACTTACCAGCTGAGGAAGTCATGGCTTCAAGAAGTCTTTTAATCCAATAGAGCCTTAAGTGCCAAGCCCTAGATAGTAGGTCCAGGGTGTCTGAAAYGAGAAGGAAAAGGATTGAAATTAGACACCAGAAGAAGTAATGAATTTCCTTTCTTTTAATGTCAAGKGGGACAGAATATATTTCCAGAAGCAAATACAAGTTGCTTTGGTTACAAACAAAAACTACTTAGTAAAACAGCAACATACAAGTCATTATATTAACTGATCCCTTCTGGCCTTGGATTTCTTAAGTGTAAAATTAACTCAATTTGTGGTTTTAGAGTTTTTGCATTGGTCTCTGGCTAAACTATTAGTAGAAAGCAAGGTGAGCAGTTCTCTTTGTATCTGAGAAAGCTCAGAGCAAAGACATCTTCAAACATGCATTGACAGGAATTGCACAGACTCAGTCCCCCTCAGCTGAGCTCTGCAAAGCTCCTGCACCCCTGAAGCACAAAGCAGAGCAGCCTGG
This sequence comes from Sporophila hypoxantha, assembly GCA_002167245.1. NCBI lineage: Eukaryota > Metazoa > Chordata > Aves > Passeriformes > Thraupidae > Sporophila > Sporophila hypoxantha. Next base: position 8,473,835 of record NDFG01000044.1, on the reverse strand, counting down.
TTTGAACCAGCACCAGAGAGGCACAGGCTATAAAGCACCTAAACCATGTGCCTGTGTCCAGGAGAGGAGACGACTTTGGCATCCCCGCACCTAAACCATGTTCGCTGTGTCGAGAGAGGGAAGGGACATGTTGTGGCATCCCAGCCCTAAAACCATGTGCCTGTGTCCAGAGAGAGGGAAGGGACATGTGTGGCATCCCAGCACCCTAAAACCATGTGCCTGTTGTGAATACAAATGTGTTTCGTGTCAGGTACAAACAGTGATGTGTGTATTTGTGAGTGCACTGACAGTGGGAGAGCTGTGATTCTAATAAACTGAGGAAAATGAAGCTAGGAAAAGGCCTTTGAAATATAACCCTGTTGATTTAGGAGCATTGGAATTAAAGCGTTAAGAGTATGCTCTTTTGCTTATAGTTAATCCATAAAGAGCTCTGGCAACAACAACCTTTTGAAGTATAATTTTAGAATATTACTTGTATCTTGAACTTAGCTTTGGAATATACTATAAAATATGCTTATCTCATACCCTATTGAAGCAAAGAAAACAGCTTGAGAGGAAGATGAACATCACCTCAAGGGTTTATGGTTTCGACCAAGGGAAGCTGGACATCACTGTTATAGATTTATAGTCTTGTAATTAAAAGGTGGACCCACATTGGGAGTGGTCCACCAGTATTTGTTTCTTCTTTCGAAACTGGACACCACCATCTGGGGATACTCCTTTAAAAACACATCCTGAGAAAAACTAAATCACAAAGTGTATAGAATGGTGATGTATAATTTTGGAATAAATATTGCTGCAATGTAATACAAATTATGAAATAGAAACTGCGTGAAAGAGAGAGAGCTGGGATGTATACCCTATTTTATACCTGTAATCCTCACATTATCAGTGTGCACTCTGGAGTAAACTTCCCCCGCTGTACCCAGCACTGTATTGCCTCATACTTTACGCATATTTAAATAAAAATTGATTTGCTGCTTGAATTATTCGCCTAGTCAAGCTTCTTTATTTTATGACACCTGTGTGCACAGAGAGAGGGAAGGGACATTTGTGGCATCCCCAGGGCCTTTCTGTGCCCACCCACGAGCTCCTGAGGGGGTTTCAGCTCCTCGTGGCCCCTGTGCAAGCCTGGCTGTGTTTTGGGCTCTGTACCATCCACAACTGACACACACACCAATAAAACTTCAGACTTGCAATCTTTCTGCCCCACCTCTGACAGATGGTGGTAGAATACCCCCGTTTCTAACCTAAGACACCTGTACAAAGAAGGGAGAAGTATTCTCAGGGTTTCTTGGGGGGAAATGTGATAAAATCAGAATTTACCAATAACTTCCACATGTCTTTTGTGGGTTTATACAGCCACACACCAATTTACAGCTGTTACAATCAATCATTTCATAGCACAGAGAGGCAAGGGCCAAAGGAAGGAGGGAAGGGGACTAAAGAGCTCTTATTCAGGCTATGAGGGATGTGGGGGTCCCAGCTGTGGGTTTCTCTGGCTCTGCACTGAAGGCACTCCAGACAGCAGTTTCATGTTCACACTCAGGTGTTTATTATTTCTTATCAGTAAAACAGCCTCACTGCTGTGAGTTCAGCAGCTTTTCATGAGAAGGCACAAAATGGCCAACAATCTCTTGGTACAAGGTCTCCTAAGGCTAAACTATCCAATGAAGAGCTGACACCTGGATTATTTTCCCTTTTAACCCAATAACTGATCCCACAGAGCCCACAGTGCAGACTTTTCTGCCCAATTACAAAATGCCACCCAAACCCATGGAGAAGRAGGAAGAAGAAGCATGAAGAAGAAACCCAGGACAGCACCCTGTGCCTCCATCTTGCTTCCATCCACAGCACACTAAAAATCCCAAACCTCAATTTCTCACCCAGTGATACACCTGCACTGCTCTCTATAATCTATTTCACACTTTTGTGGGTTCCAGTCTGTCTTGAGGTCTGGGGAACTTTCTCCATGGATGAGGGTCAGAGTCAGTGCTGCCCTGGGGGTCAGGGCACCCCAGAGCAGACACAGGAATATTCCCTGTGTGCCCTGGGGTTGAACAAATCTGTGAGGCCAGAGCAGCTGCTGGCCTCTCAGAACTGTCAMATCTTCCCTAAAATCAGGGCTCCTGCTGCCAGCCACTGCTGTTGATTCAAGCCAATGTTTTCTTGCACTTTAATTTGTATCATAGATAAAATTGAAGTAAGCACAATCAAAACAAGCAAAATCTTCTCAGTTTCCCAGGATGGAGTCTGCTGCCAGACTCTCCTCCCTCCATTCTGCATTCAGGCAGTGTGAGTTTAACTCCAGAATTAATTAGGGGAGCACTGCTCTCGTGTCTCTCARGGCAGGAGTGTCACTGCCTAACTGGCCAGTTCAGCTGAAAAGCCTCCTCAGATTTTACATTCTCAAGTCTCCTTTGAACCAAATATTATGGGACTCAGGTGCTGGATGAGCCACTGTGGTGTCACATGAAGAGCTGATGGGTGAATGCCAGATGCACAAACTGTCCCTGTCCCCTTTGGTCACCCAAAGAGATTTGTCAATCCCACCCAGCACTCCAGGGAAGGCTCTCCTTGGCCAGCCCAGCCATGGCCCCTCTAACTCAGCCACCTGCATGCATTTCAAATTAATAAATGCAAATGACATGGGCCAGATGGGAAAGGAAACATGCAAAAACCATAATCCATGTCATGCAAAACAAGTGGATCAGGAAATAAAACAGTTCCATGTATTCRAGCATTCTCTGGTTTGGCTGTGGGTGTTTTGTTTGCTGTGTTTCCCTCCCAGCAGAATGGCTGCATCCCCCCTGGCTGCCCTGGGACAGGGATTGCTGCAGGGCTGGCAGCACCTCCCTGCCTGCACACACTGCAGCCCTGCCAGTGCTCTGACACCTGGGGGACACAAACAGGGG
>NDFG01000044.1:8318980-8469950 GCA_002167245.1 Sporophila hypoxantha | reverse complement strand
ACACCAAACCACACCAAACCACACCACACCACACCAAACCACACCAAACCACACCAAACCAACACCAAACCACACCACACCACACCACACCAAACCACACCAAACCAAACCAAACCACACCAAACCAAACCTCACCAAACCAAACCAAACCACACCAAACCAAACCACACCACACCAAACCACACCACACCAAACAAACCAAACCACACCAAACCAAACCAAACCAAACCTCACCACACCAAACCAAACCACACCAAACCAAACCACACCACACCAAACCACACCAAACCACACCAAACCAAACCAAACCACACCAAACCAATCAAACCAAACCACATGACACCAAACCACACCAAACCAAACCAATCAAACCAAACCACACCACACCAAACCACACCAAACCACACCACACCAAACCACACCAAACCAAACCAAACCACACCAAACCACACCACACCAAACCAAACCACACCAAACCACACCAAACCAAACCACACCAAACCACACCAAACCTCACCAAACCAAACCACACCAAACCACACCAAAGCTGCTGCTCACTCTGCATCCCCAGCAATGCAGCAGAATCCTGCAGGGCAATGGGCAGATTTGGCTTTCTGGCCCAAATGAAAAGATTTCGACCTCTGGTCCTTTTTRCTGCTGAAACACACGAGCCTTCAGCCTGGCTGCCTCTCCTGGCAGAATCCCAGCAATGGGCAGGGAGGTGGGGACAGAGAGAGGCAGAGCCCAGCTGGGGCTGGGTTTGTTCCTGCAGCGCTGTAGCCATGGCATCCCAGCAGCACCACCTCCAACACAACCCTGCCAGAGGAAGGGCTCCACTTCCCTGTGCTTCCCCTGGAACAAAGGAGTGTCATTTACACAGGGTTTGTGCTCACTGCTTTTGGTCTCAGAGAACACTGGATGTTAAACATTGTTTTGGACAATGATATTTTAGACATTTTTTCTGAATAAATCTGCAAAGAGATTCAGGCAGSCCAGTTACTTATCTGGGCTTTGGTTTTCAAAGAACCCAAAGTCYCCAGTGCCTGGACACACAGTTTGATTTGGCTCCTGCTGCCTCTGTGCTGGCCTGCCAGTGCAGCTCAGCACACAGCCCCTCGTGGRCTCTGCAGCTCCAGCTTCTTTTGCCAAAAGCTCTAAACATCACTTTTCTCTGTCCTCCACAAAYGGTTTTTTTCTACTTTTTTTGTCTAGCACAGGGCAGTTCCAACTTTCCCTGTTTTGACAGCTTTCTCATTTGTTATGGACACAGATTACAGACCCACWCAGATTCAGCCCCGTGTCTTTCTTTTCTGCTTGTATTTTAACAACTCCTCACTTCCTTTCAATTAAACTGTTCCTAAAGGTCCAAACCTCCTCAAGCCTCAAGAGTGATTTCATCTTTGTCTCTTTCTCAAATTCTCTCCAGCAAGGAACCCCTGTATCTCATCCAAAGAAAGAAAAAATGTGTTTTGCTGTTGATAAAACTGTTTTTTCAAAAGGCAGTGTTAAGCAGTTCCAAAGAGGCAGTGTTATTATCCTCTTCCTCCAATTCTTTCATGAAAGTCACAAGCCAGAGTGCAACAGCCCAAATGTTCCCAAGAGCAGTGAGCTGTCACCTCCCATATATAGCCCAGGTGTCACAGCCCAGCTCAGCCTTATCAACAGCCTGAGCAGTGCACAGACAGTGCTCGGAGGGCTGGGGATACATTTAATTACAGTTAATTACAGCCATTTACTCACGAGGTAACCAGCTTCAGGCCAGCGCTGTGTGTTGAGAGAATCTGCAGGATCTGGGGGAGGCTCTGGCATCCCCACTCTGGGAGCCCCCTGCAGAACAAAGAGCWCACATTGCCCTTCTCAGCTGAAAGACAAATTTTACATCTGACAGTGTTACAAGTGCTCTTTGGAAATGTTTGAATGAGTGAGTTGGACTGTGTGACTGACCCAGGTGACAATTGCACCTGCATCCCCAGAGCCCTCAGCCCAGGTCAGAGCTGCTCTCCCCCCTGGGTTCCTGGCAGCTCCTTCAGCCATGCAGATTTAGGGACCACGGTGCCCAGCCTGCCCTGCCAGGCTGCACTTTGTGCCCTCAGAAGGCACCGAGGGCACTGAGCCACAACTGCTGAGCCTTTGGCCCTTGGATCCTGTCCAGKCCTCCCAAAAAGGCTCGGCCTGCAGAGCCTCCCTGCCAGGGCAACGAGTGAAGGACAACTCCATAAACTTCACAGGCTCTGAACACTRAATGAGGTGGTAAAGGCAGCCATAAATCACCTCATCAAACTAATTCTGTCAGTAAGTGAAACCTCTACAACCATTTACAGCGTGCAGTCTGCTTCAGTTTATATCATTCTGCCATGAAATCGAGGAGAGACTATAAATGGTTTTCTGAGAGACTACAAATGGTTTTCTGAGATTGAGGTACAGACACCTTTATCCCAACTGTTAGCTAAGAGACTATCAGACAAAAAAAAAATTAAAAAGCCAAGCAAGCAAACAGATTTTCCTTAAAAATCCAAGCCAGAGCTCCCTGGAAATTCTATTATTAAAATTTAAGACCTAAGCATCACCTCATAATGGTAGAGCACACACAGGGCAGGTATTTTAGGGGGACTGGCAGGACTAATAAARCAACGTTCATATATGTGCTCCTAATCAGGTCTTTATAGCTGAACTCATTTAAATTCACTGCTCATGCAATACAAAGTAATTATTTCTAAAATAATGTGAAATTGACTGCCTGACTACATCCAAAGCTTTAGCAGCCTTTACTGAAAGAGTTCAGTAACCATCTTTTTGTATGCTAAAATACAATGGAAGCTAAAGACAATGGAAGAATTTCTGAGCTCTTTACCGAAGGGTGTGGGAACCCTTCGGTATTGCCACGTGGCTTTGGCAGTTAAAAAATGTCAGCACAATTCTATAATAAATGTATTTATACTTGGATTTGTCTCTAAAAGGGAGGGAGGCAAAACATCTTCAGGGCAACCAGGAGTGAACAGAAGTTTTGCTGCCTCAGGGATGYGGGATTTGGGAAGAAAATCAGAAATCAGATCTGAGCAGAAGGCTCTGCCCATCTCCCCTCCCCGAGCAGCTGGGACAAAGTCTGCCCTATTCACAGGCAGGCACAGCTCTTCAGAGCACAAAAAAGGAGGAGGCTTGTAAAGACAACTGCATATAGACACTGGAAATAACTCCCGATGGCCACATTCCTGCCATTGTCACTGCTGCCCGCGCTGGGACACGCCAGATGCTTTTTAAATGCACAAATGGCAGCAGAGGAGGTGCTGGGTCTGGCCCCAGGCTGGGAGCTCTGCACGGCACAACCKGGGGGCACAGGCAGAGCCAGGGCTGTCCCTGAGCCCCCAAAGATCCTCCTGCAGCCAGAGCCATTCCGGGCCATTCCTGGGTTTTCCACAGCCTGAGGCAGACCTGTATCTTTTTTCAACTCCATTATTTGCTGGAGTTGGTTTGTTGTTTGTCTGGGTTTTTTTTTTTGGTGCGTTTTTGGTTTTGTTGTTGTTGTTGTTTTCTTTAAGTAAATTGAAACCTCATTTAGCCTAAACAGGAAGAAAGAGAAACTGCACTAGAAGGTAGCTATTACATTGAACAATGAGAAATAAAAAATTATTCACTTACATGCCATTTGATACCAAATACACTGGTTGGTACAGTAAATGACATGCRTTCTCTCACTGCAAGAGACAAATARCATGATTTTATGTCCTAGAATCCTGTATTGCTGCAGAAACAAACRATGTATTTCAGGACTCTAGAAGAAACAGTAGCTCTGCTCAGCACAAAGTTGTTACTCTGCAATCTAATGAACCATTTTCATCAGAAACCNAGTAGCTCTGCTCAGCACAAAGTTGTTACTCTGCAATCTAATGAACCATTTTCATCAGAAACCACTGGTTTGCACCAAATTTAGAAACACAAAAGAATAGTTTTCCAAAATATGTGAGGACAGATCTGCCAGTATTCAAAACTGGGACCGAGTGTTAAAGGAGGTGGGAGAAGATCACGAACAGAGGAACAAAGAAGTCCTGAGCCCAGTGCCTGTGCCAGCCTGGGTCTGTGCATGCTCCCGACAAACCTGCAAACGCTCAGAGGTTCAGAGGGGCCTCAGGAGGAGCAGAAGGGACAGCAAGGCAGGTGGCTCAGGTGAAATCCTCGTGGAAATGCTGTGTGCCACCCCCAGCACTCACCCGGAGCTGAGAGGGCCGGGACTCGGAGCTGCTCCTGCACACCTGAGCACAGCCAGCCAGCCCTGCTCCTGCTTCCTACAGCTGAGCAAATTGAAGATTACAGCCAAGYAGAGAAGCACATTGCTGAATTTATCCAGCACCCGGTGCAAAAAGGCCACAGGTTTCCAAGGGAGCAGCTGCTGACAGCAGAGGGGAAAGCAGTAGACCTTGCCTTAGACAAGCAATAGTCAGGGTTTTTAAAAAGGAAGAGCACAGCCAGTAAGGTTTTGGACAGAAGTAGAATTTTTGAAGCAGGCAGTGCAACAGCAACACAAGCAGTTTACTTTTAGACCACTGTAACAATTTAAAGAGAGCAATAAATTCACTATATCCTGTTTTACTACAGACTGAGGAGTGAGAAGTACACCTTGACAAATCCTGGAATACCAGGAAATTTGAATCCACCCCTGTATTTGTCTCCAAAACAAACGAAARCAAATGAAGTGCAAAGCAGCAGATCCCTCTGGGGCTGAGGGYGCAGTGCTGCCCCGGCACAGCTTTCAGGGCAGCTGCAGCAGGGGCTGCTCTCCAAACCCTCCTGCACCTCACAGCCACAGCGCTGTCCCCACCCTGCCCATCCCTGCACTGCCCCRCACACGGGGCCTCTTWSACAGCCTGTCCTTCAGGGAAAAGCRTTTTCTCTCCAAGGGRGAGGCCAGTGCTTTCACACTGTGCATTGCCCACTGAGGTTAAACACTCTTCATGTGCTGCCACAGAGCCAGAGGCCCTGGGGAATGGAGCTCACCACACACACACAGCAGCCTCACGTTTTATCAGCAGACACCAAGAGAAATGCCCATGATTAAGAGCTCAGTTGCCTCAGTTTCTACCCAGTGTTATGTTACTTTTCCACTTGGACAGCCTGGAGAAGTTTGGGTTTAGTTTGTTTTTCTTCTGGAAGCAGAGACTCAGCTGTTACACACCTCGTGTAGCACCCCTGGAAGTAAAGGAGCTCCTGAGCTGTTGGTCACCTTGTTCAATATACTGAATAAATTTCTGCAGCTCCTAAGCACTTATGATCAATTAAACAGTGGGATTTCTGGAAGTTACACCTACAAACCTTATCCTCCTTCATCTGTTTGTTACTTTGCCAGAAACATGCACCTCGTTTCACCATGCTCTTCTTTGGGTCAGAGGCTCCTCAATGCCTTGGGTTCTTTCCACCCTTCTTAGAGACAAAATAACCATCAAGGATCTCAATTCTCAGTAAGGACAGCATCTTTTTCCACCTCTATATTCATGACAGCTGTTAGGTGGACTAAAAGCTGGTGCTTTCAGCAGCGTTTCCCTTTTCCAAGCAGAGCTTATGTTTGCATTCAGTGTCGTTGGGCCAACAGCTCTTCAGTATGAATTTCTCATTATCTTATTTGAAATTCAAGCCTCAGAGCTTTCACTTCACATCAAACAATGTCATGGCAAACTCCACAGCCCCAGCGTACAGGCAGCTGAATAAAGACCAACGGGTGGAAATGCTGCCAAGGATAATCCCAGTTCACCAGTGACATCTAGGGGCTGCCGAGGTGGGCAAACCCGGACCAAGGCTCCTCCCAAGGGCTCTGCAGGGCAAGCCCTCGGCTCTGGGTGCTGACAGAACACACCTCACCAAGGAGAGTCCGTGAATACCTGAAACCGCGTTTAACTCGTACCCTTATTACATTTACAATTGAAAAAAAAATTACCAGAAGCAGAAATGAGTGTGAAACATTACCTGGTAGTTTATTCCACCAGCAGCACCTCAGTGCTCCCCAAGGGTTCTTGTTACAGAACTTGCATCCAAATGCCAGCACTTCTGGAGTGGCACAGGTGGCACAGTGACACAGGGTGACACAGTGCTTCAGGTGGGTGACACAGTGGCACGGGTGGCAAGTGGTTCAGGGGGTGACACAGTGGTTCAGGGTGACGTGACAGGGCACAGTGTTCAGGGGGTGACACAGTGGCTAGGGGGTGGACACAGTGGCACAGGGTGGCACAGTGGTTCAGGAGGGTGACACAGTGGTTCAGGAGGTGACACAGTGTTAGGGGGTGACACGTGGCTCAGGGGGTGACACAGTGGCACAGGGTGGCCAACAGTGGTTCAGGAGGGTGACACAGTGGTCAGGAGGGTGACACAGTGGTTCAGGAGGGTGACACAGTGTCACAGGGTGACACAGTGCTTCAGGAGGGGACACAGTGCTTCAGGAGGGTGACACAGTGGCACAGGGTGGCACAGTGACACAGGGTGACACAGTGTCACAGTGGTGGCACAGTGCTTCAGGAGGTGGCACAGTGCTTCAGGGGTGACACAGTGCTTCAGGAGGGTGACACAGTGGTTCCCGTGGGTGACACTCAGGTCTGGAGCTCTGTCAGAGCTCCACCAACACATCTCTGCTTCTCTGACCTCGCAAGGAACGCCCAGGTGCTTTAGGACAGAAGTGTTCTCAGACAGACACAGCACTGCACACAAATTTAGGGTTAATTCAGAGGATTGCAAAAAGGCTTGGATAATGTGTTCAAGAGGCAAGTTTTAAAATGCAGTTCTTGGCAATTAGGTGCACACCACCACCACCACTGTGCCCTTGGTGTGAAGGCAATTCCTCTGTGAGCTGAACTGTCCTGTGGTACAAACAACCCTGACTGTGCAGCTTACAGAAGGATCTGGGGCCTTTATCACCAAATCAGCTTGTTCCATTTACAAAACTCCCCAAACCTCTCACAACACAGCCATGSAGAAACAGAATTAATGAAGGTCTCACAAGCTGAGTCCCTCCTGAACAGGAGGAGTCCCAGCCCTGAGCTCCAGCACTGCYCACTCAGCAGAGAAGTGAGCACGAACAGGGCAGCACTGCAGCTTGGCAAGTTTGGCAACCTCAGAGACAACACCTCACACCTCGAGAGAAGACTGAAAATCACTGCACAGAGCAAAGCCAAGGAGCATGACTGGAGCTCTCTGTCCCTAAGCCAGCCCTGTAAAGCTCAGGGGCTGCAGCTGACACTAAACAAAGCAAAAAACACCAGAGGTAGCTGGCAGATTTTAAAAACAAAGCCCAGCTGTAAGTGCTCTTCCAGGGCATYTGGACATGATTTCAGAACAACTCCTCAATATAAAGATTCAATCTTCCATGTGACCACTAAACTCAGAGGTCAGAAAAGCTGGCACAAGTTTCACTCCAGGACAGGAAGGCAGAGCTAACATCACAGCAAGCTCTGCAGTCYGAAATACCAGCTCACACACCATCAGTAAAGCACATATTCTGACTTCTTACTTGGAGTAGAAGCCTCAAGGAACAAAAAGGCAACTAAAAATATATCTGTTTTATTTACCAGTTTTCTAAAAAGCAAAGTCATAAAAATTAGTCACAAGTGGCAAAACCAAAATATATTGCACAGTGTACAGAAAACATTGTTGACATGTTGACAAAGTGTCATCACAAATAAATCATCTTACAACAGTTTGGAAAAATTACAGCTTCAGAATCTTATCTATAAATGGAGGCATGTAGATTTAAAGTTACAGGAAAATATTTTAATACCACCCTGTAAATGCAAACACTTTAAGGATGCAAGATTAAGTCCATAAGTAAGCACATCCACAAAATGCTCTAAATATACTTTTCTCTTCCTTTCACTAAGTTATGGTTACAAGATGGTCATTGAAAAAAAATAATAAAAGAAATGAGGACAAATAAAAAAAGACACGGGGGAAAAAAAAAGCATGCTAAAGCCAAGGAGTTCAAAGTGGTTGAGAAGTCTTTGAAAATTATTTGTATAATGATGATGCACTCCTTTTATATAAAGCTTTCATTTTTCCCAAACCCTGGTCCATGTTTGTGTCTCCATGTAAAAATGAAATATATTTACTATGCTGGTATAGCTGCACTGTTCCATTTATGATTAAAACATTTARTACATCGGACGTGAACACCAACACTGGAAAATTTCTCATTCACTTTGTATTTACAAATATTTACGTTTGACCTTGCTGAGCTGTTAAAGACAGGCATCAGATCTTGCTGGGCAGTGCTTCACACTACATTTAAAATACTTATTCTTTTAAATTGTGATTCTGCTTGTTTCACAAGCTGACACACTTTGCTACCTATAGAACCTGTCTCCAGTGCAAATTTTCCAATTAATAACTAATTACTTGAAACAAATTATTTCTTATGCTAAGCCAATACCAGTCACTTTTGCGTGTTTTTGGTGCCAGATCTAACTTCACATCCTCCCTGTACAGAAAGAGAAATATTTGTATAGAATGAAAATAACCTTACATTTCAGTGAATAGAAATGTTATCCTACTAAAAAAGGAAATGCTTCCCATGAAAAGTATTTTAAGACAAACATATTGAAGTTAATTGAATTAACTTTCGTCATTTTCCACCCCAAGACTTACAGCTGACATCTGGCAATACAGCAACTAAACTGCTTTAAAGGACTAAATTAGTCCTTTAACTAACCCACACATTAGCAGTTGTTCTCTCATGTTCTCTTCCCACATTCAACAGACATAAAGAGCACAGGAACATAAAGAACACACATTCAAGTCAATACAATCTCAGAGGCATTAAAATGAAATCTTCAACAGCAAAGGATTCCAGCCACGCTAAATTTGAGATTATGGAAATCAAATAGAGTCGGTCAACRCTATTCTCAAAATCACTTCTTTTTTATAAGAACTATCTTCAAATGACAAGACACATCTAATTTTCTCTTGCCACATACAAATTTGATGTTTGTTTAGCCACATTGGAAAAACTGATGGCCAACCTCCTGACAGAACAAGTCAGCAGTAAAGGTTAAAGTTACCCCAAGGTCTGTCTAACAGCCACTGGAGCATGGCCACTCATCCTCTGTGGTCTTAAGTTTTTAAAATCTTTAAGCATAAGGATTTCTTGAGTAAAAATTTCTCAGAAATTATGCTTCAAGGTAATAAACAGTTCATAGTTTTGCAGTGTCCATTTACATAAAAGGCTACAAAGTTGTCTGCAGTCCTCTGTACTTACACATCAACATGAACTTTAATACCAGACCATCTTACAAAATCAGCTCAACATTCCTCTTAGACAAAAGAAGTTCCTACATTCAAAAGTAGAGGAGACAAACAAAGAGGATGGGATCAACTGGTATGAGAAGGGCGAGTGTGAATTGATTTCCTTGAAGGTTATTTCTTCTACTATGCTGGACCACTTCAAATATTAAGAACAATGCTAAAGAGCCACTAAGCAGAACTGCTCAACAATTGACAATGCTGAACCGTCACCAAAAGGAGATTTGAAGAACCGTATGKACGTGAGGAGATTTGCAGCACTTCTTAACCCACTCTACAAAAAACAGTAGGCATCAATGAAAGTTTCTAGAGTTTATAAAGAAATACTTGAGGCATGTAAGTGCAAAATGAGTCTTTTAAAGAAAAGCTATACCATCTTCAACAATGTCCTTACTGGGAAGAGATTGCCACCATTTAAAAAGAGATTCATTCACAAATGACTCTTCTAGAGCAAGAAAAACACATTTGCTTTTTTGAACTGCATTCATCCAGCTGGATAAAAAGATTAAAACCTTTGTGGATCCTTCACTGTCGTTTTGAAGCAATTTTCAAAACAACAGGCTCAAAGGCTATGTTTGTTCTTCACTGACTTGATTCAGGGAAACCAAGTTGCTTTCTCCACTATCTTCAATCATTTCATTAAGGTCCATTTCATGGATTTCTTCATCATATGATGTATAAAAATTGCTCTGTATATTGTCCTCACAAAAAATACATTCCTAAAAAGAAAAAAAAAAAGAATAGAAGCACTCATAAGCAAAATTAAAAAAGCTTTTCCAAGCACCAGTCCACCTGCATGCAATCCTTGATTCCAAGAGAACTTTTTCCACTGGTGCTGTAGCTACCAGATGYATTTTACTCCACAACTTTTCCACACACCATGGTTTTATAAAGTGCAATAAATCAATGCAAGTACTTGAGAACACCACTGGAAGCARTTGTGCCACAAGGTGGGTGCTTGTAGGATCAGTGCTGCAGTGACATTAACACCTCAATTAGGATTCCACTGCAATTCCTTCACACTGACTTTTGAAGCTCTCACGTGCAAACAGAGCCTCTCTGTTTGACAGCTTTTGTGCAAAAAGGCCACAAATGATAGAAAGCTTAGGGAAAAGAAAATGCAATCAGGTATTTGTGTATGAATAAGCAAAATACACAGACAACAAAATAAAATTGCATGGATGCTTTGTTCTGTTGGGGTGGTTTTTTCCCCTTTCAAGCCATTAAACTACTTAGAGGAATCATAATCCTGATTGAGAAGTCTGATAGAAAAAAGGATCAGTATATTGCCATTCATTTTGTACTCTGAAAACAATGGGCATCCATTTCTGCACATAGAGATTTTATGTAGTGAAGTTTCTGCTGTGCTGCTAAAGCATTTCAAACACAGACACAGAAATTCAGAARGAGGAAGGAAATTTCTTGTACTGTATTCACCAGTACTTTAATTTCCTCCATTGGAAAGGAGATTTATGCTAAATTGAATCAAGCTAGAAACCACTGCATGGAAGTTTGAATTTCTTTTTTTTCCTATGCATAATTGACCAAGCTTTCATAGCAACAGGAAAGGAAGAGTCTAACATAGGCAGCTAATAATTTAAGCACTATTATACATGCAAAAGTAATTAACCCACTAAACTTACAGAATTAGCAACAGTTTTTGGCAGTCCACCTTGCTGGATCCATGGATGAACTTCAATAAGCTCTCTTTTTTGTTCTTCTGTAAATTTTGGCTGTAGTTTCTGCATTTGCTTTAATTTCTGCTTATCTTCCTTTAAAACTGTTTCCAAATCCCTAAAATAAAATGTATTTAGAAATTGAGCTTCATCAGTTTCTGGGCTTCATGCCTATGTGAGGTCACACAGTCAAATACTAACATTTTTAAAGACTATTTTTGTTCCAGAACGTTATGCTTAGAAATCTTATATGGGAAGAAAATGAAATGTGATTACTCCAGCTGCTCTCTGCATTTGCAGACATCTCTGCTGGCTCGCTGTCTTTTCAAATCCCATCAGTGGGAACAGTTTTCTTAGAGCAATTCAGGCAGCACCAGTGAAACCAGCAAAGCTCCAGTTTCCCTCTGCTGCTGCTGCAGGGCCAAGCCCCCTCCAGTGGGAAGACAGCCCAGAGCAGACACTCAATGCACAGGAGATAAAGCAGGAGTAGCAAGAGGTGTTTAAGAAGGKCACCAAGAATGAACTAAACTTTAGAAAACAGCTCTGTTTCAGCAGCCAAAAYTCCCTCTCCCTCCAAATGCCCTACCTCCATTCAAACCTACAAAAACCCATCCCACAGCAACATTTATGAGCTGTATCCCTCTATAAAAGACAACAATAGAAAGCAAGCTCCAAGAAAGCCAAAATAATTTCTTTTCTTTACAGGATAGCTAAGAGCAGGTTGGATTTACACTTCRCTTCTTGGGCACCACACTCTGACAATGAGCTTTTACTCTTCTTACCAAAATATCYTGCTCTTTGGCAGGCTTTGCTGCTTTTATGGGCTACTGGAATTCCCACCTGTGGCTGTCAACACTTCAGACTATAAAAACTGAGAAATGTCAAAGTATTTTTAAAACTAGGAAAAAACCCCCACTAAAGTTCTTACAATGTATTCTTTACTTTCCCCATCATGCCTGTGCTTCTGTATTTTGAAAGCTTGTTTACCTGCCCTTTCAAAGGCTTGTCTTTACTGAAACCTCCACTTCTTCTCAGAACACCATTCACTGCTCCCAAGAAATATAAACAAGTAGGTTGAAAAAAATAATCCAGACTTGTCCTCCCTTCTTCCCCTGTATCTGCTCTTTACTACTGAAGTAGTGAGTTTTTTATTTTTTAAAATAAGTTTATGAGAAGCCTTGTGATTTTTACCTTCTACTTCCTTGTCCTAATTTATGGAGCAGAATGAACACATGGAAGTTAACAACCCAGAAACAAAATCCACAAGTCCAAGAGCAGCATTCCAGTGAATGTGGCATCTCAAGGACAAGAGCCAAGGACTGGAGATCTTCCAGCCAGACCATGCCCAGATCTAAGCACATTCACCAGGGGTTTCTGAGCAAGTAGTAACAAATCACTAACTATGGAACAGCTTCCAAAAAATACACACAGTTCATTTCAACTCAGGAAATTGACCTAAAAATACAGCTAAACCTAATTAAACAATTTCTCCTTCTTGAGAAGTTCTTGTGTAGTGTACAAAACATATAAWGGAAGCAAGAATTTTTCTTGGCACTGAGCTAAACATGAAAACCAGTTTATTTCTGCASAGACAGAGATTSCTGTACATCTTTCCTCCTGAACATTCTGCTTCCCCTGAACACAGGATGTGTGAGGGGCTGTGCCAGTGCCATTACCTGGAGGGGATCTGGTAAGTCATCATCACTGTGTCATCTGTGTTGGCCATCAGCAGCCAGATGGGATCCTGGACCACATACTTGATGAAGTGCTCACTTTGCTCCATTTCTGTCTTCATTTTGGTTTTATGATGATTCTCTGAGGAGTCAATGCTGCCRAAGTATTTGCTGGTGTGACTAGTTTCACTGCTACCTGTAAACAGAGATTTAACATTTCATTATAAATTGTCCAATACGTGGATTATCTGAATGTTTTTGACTGTAGAGAAGATTAAAGAGAACTGAATGTGTAAATACAACCACTATTCTAGTTCTTTTTTTTAAACAGAGGGAACTCCCACCCTTGAGTAACTGCATTGATCTTCTAAAAACTGAAATTCTTAAATAAAATCTCCAGTAATTTTCAACGGAATAATTAGCTAACTTTATTTTAAAAGTTTGAAATGAACATAAAGGAGTATGGTCTTTTTATTATTCCTTTATACCTGCATAGTATCTTAATGCCTGTTTTACACTTAGAAAAGGTTCCATTCTGCAAATCAAGCACAACAGAAAAACATTTGTACAATGCAGTAAGAAAGAAATCAAGAATAAACTATGCAACGGGAGTAAAGATAAAGCTTTTCACTTGCTGCTCACAGTATTTGCAATACCTCAAACTGCTCAGCAATGCCAGGGGGGCTGGGGCTGCCTGAGTTACCTGTTCTGCTCCCTGACATGCCACAGCCATTGGACCCAGAGCCCAGGGACTCTGCAGCTGCAGACACACCACTCCCTGAGGAGGCTGAGCCAGTGCCTGAACATGCATCCTCCTGCAGTAAAATGTCAAGCAGGACACTGGACATGGAGAGCTCATCGCTGTTTTGGGCATCCATTGGAGATTCAGCCTAGTGATAAGGTGAAAATATGAAATTTAAAAACCCAAACACCAAAAATCGAAGCTATTTATTGCTAAATGTAATGCTAGCTTTGTTACTTCAAATTAATAAATTCTCAGAAATTATGCTTCAAGGTAATAAACAGTTCATAGTTTTGCAGTGTCCATTTAAATAAAAGGTTACAAAGTTGTCAGCACTTCTCTATACTTACACATCACCATGTATTTTAACTCAAGACCATCTTACAAAATTAGCTCAACATTTCTCTTAGAAAAAGAAATTCCTACATTCAAAACTAGAGGAGACAAACAAAGAGGATGGGATCAACTGGTATAAGAGAYGAGCCTTATTAATTAATGCATTTATTACTAAATGTAATAGCTGTATTACTATTCAGGTGACTGATTAGTAATAAATCCATTTCACTTCATATTCTAATGTTGACATGATTATTCAAAGACCAATAACATATGYCAAGGAATAAYGAATGGACTGACAGGCAGACAGRGGGTCCTTCAGTAAGACCAACTGAATTTCTCATCAAAAAATTAATAATACAGTTTCATAAGAAAGTAAGAAATGTATTTTCTGTTCACTGTTGGCAGCACCTACTGTCCTGGACAAGTCAGATTTTACCCAAGCTTCTCACAACATACTAACAATTGTTCCTACTGTAATCTACCTCAAAGGATCTGCACCAAAATCCCTCTGTTGGTTGGGATGTTCCATCTCATTGAGATGAGAAGAGTAGCATTGAGAGTAGTAAGAAAATGTTCCCAGGTGCTTCCCAGGCAAGATCACTGATTTGTTTATTTTGAAGGGAGGGAGCATTAACTACACTAATTTTTAACTGACTCAAAACTTGTCTGCAAATCAGTTTCAAGATTCAATATTAGCAATTAAGGCTGACAGAACTTAGCAAAACATGTAATAATGGAAAGAAYTGACTTTACCCTGAACACATTCCTGAATAATGGAAGGAGGCAGCCAAAAAAAAAATAGGATGCTGCTCCATCCCATCAGCATTTGTAATGATACTCCATGGTGCCTTTAGAAAGCACAAATAATAGTTTACATATTTCTACCATGGAAACCTTTACAGACATATTACTCCAGCTCAATTTATTTGTTAGACTGATTTATCAAATTGAAATGAGCCAGGAAATAAAAAAAATCCTGAAGTTACCAAATAGCTCAGCACAGTTTTAATGCAACAAACAAAACAAAAATGAAGTTTATGGTCTGCAAGAAATGATGAATTCTTCATTTACTTTGGTTGTTTGTTTGTAAACACAGATGTAGTTTTAATTTAAATCAGCTTCTTTCAGACCACGTACAGACTGTTTTTCCCATGCACACAAATTCACTAGCACAAAACTTTTTGCTAAAAATAAAGTGCTAGTTTATTTCAGTGGTTTTCAATGGGCTTATCCATATTCTTATTTTCTTCAATGAAATGGAACAAAACTYTTTCAGGGTGTATTTCCAAGCTTCCTAGTGTAACTTTAGAAGAATGATGAAGTAGATTTAATTTTTAAAGGTTGAAGCTATTCTAATGTTTGGACTTCACGTTTTRTTCAGTTTGCTCAAGTTTGAATTTACCAACTACAATTGTGAATTTACCAATTACAATTGTAATGCTCCAGGCATTATATAACTTCTGTCTATTGTTACCAAGTTGCCCTGGAAGAGAAAGGACTGGAAATGATGCAGCAGAACCAGGAGAAGGGGTGTGACCCAGACTCACRGGTAAGGATTCCTTCCCACTGCCGTTGTCTGCTGCGCTGATGTTGCCCATGGCTCCCTCCTCAGCCAGAGCTCCGTGTAAGCCTGCAGCAGCCCCGCTCTCTGCAGTTTTTGTGGTTTCTTCCAGCTGCAGGAGGTTCAGGGGAGAGCTGCACCTGGACTGGAAGAGGGGAGGTGAAGCCTGGTCCTGAGGAGGCGGCGACTGCGGAGTGCAGGAGCGGGAGGGGTCCTGGCGGGGCTCGGCCACCGGAGCCCGCTCAGGCTCTGCCGGGGGGTTGTACTGGAATGGCTGCGCTGGGAAAAACGCCTGCTGTGGGAARGGGCTGCCTGTGGCAAAGGGGGGCTGTGCTGGGAACACTGGCTGTGAGGAGAAGGCGGCATGGCCAGGGAAGTTGGGCTGGCCGGGGTAAAGCGTTTGAGGTAAGTTATTGTTCATCTCTGGGTACATGTAGTTGGGGAGCACGAGAGCCACCACAGGGGTCATGAAGGGTGCAGAGAACTGGGATGGCCCCACAGGACAAGTGTTTGCAGAGTCTGGCAAGTGACTGAAACCAGAGAGTGACGTTTCAGGAGCCGGTGGCACCGTCCCTGCTGCTGGGAAAACAGGAAGGGAATACGCAGGCATGACAGTGGGGAAGGACACTGCTGAGTAGCTGGCTTGGGACGTCTCTGATGGTGACCAGGCTGTGGCATTTAACCCTTGCAGGGGGAAGCGGTGGGGGAATTTAGCCCCAGAAGTTGTGCTGTCTGAGGATTCCTGCGGTTTAATGCGCTTCGAYTTCCTGTTCTTCCCGCTCTTCTTCCACGGCTGATCCATTCCAGACGCGGCGTTTCTTTGTCCACGGCCACCTGCAAAAGGAAAAGTTGTAAGAAAGGTTGTAAGAATGCAGCTATACAGGACCTGTACAACTATTTAAATTAAAAAATTAAGATAACAATCTGAAAAAAATGCTTAGCAGCGTCTGACTTCTGTTCCAAGTCACTACCGAAATGAGAACAAAGACAGATCGTATCAAGCACTTCTGAAAATGCCATCCAGAGCTCCTAGGCCTAATAAACAAAACAACCTCACCACTACTGCTAGTCTCTGCCATTTCYATCCTGCTGATCACATTATTACCTTAAAGGCAACAATTATCAGATTGTCTCACCAATTACACAACAGTGGAATGGGGAAAACTGGAAAACAAAGGAGCTGAAAACAAAACAAAACCACAAATCTGAACAAAACACAGATGGCAAGACAGAAGGAAAAGAAAAGCAAGGGAATACAAGCACAGATACAGTAAAGCAAACATTCTAAAGAAGGTTTTTTTTGTCCCTTGAGAGTAGATGCATGACAGTAATAGTATAGAGAACAGACAAAAATCAAAATATTAGTAACTAAAATGTCCATTGTGACACTAAGAGCAATATTCYGCTTTAATCTTTGAGCAAGATTTGTCAGAAAATTTTTCTGCGGGTTTTGAAAATAGCATGCAACTGTCACTGTTCACACTGGCCCCACAAAACACTAAAAATAGAAATGCCCTCCCAACAGGATTTACTTTCTATATAAATACAAGTGAAAACTATTGCCATACCACGTTCAGCAGGCCGTCCTTTTGGTTTATCTTGTAAGTAGTAATTGCAGTGTGATTGGAAAATATTAAATCTCTTTATTTCTTTGAATTTGTTCAAGAAGCTCTGCTCCTCTTTTTGTGTATGCACTGCAAGCACTTCCTTTGTAAGTCCCAGTTTTTTAAATGGCTCCTTTTCTTGATTTATGTGTGCAGAGCTGGATGGAGGGGCAAGAAGTTGGCCATCTATGACTTCTGCTCCACTTGGACCATCTTCTATCATTTCTACAGGAACAGAAGGCAAAATACTCAAGATGAAGCAAAGAAAACCCTGTACATGCATTTTTAAGGTATTACAATTCTGTAATAATTTTGCTGCAAGTTTAAGATCACACATTCCATCCCTATTTATTCCATTTCCTAAGGCCACCTTGGCTGGAAGAAAATATAAGTCATGAGCAGACATCAATTGTACACATGTCTGAAATTTGAACTTGCTAGCACTTGCTATCTTGAAAAAGAACTATTAGCAAAAATCCTACCTAATTCAGGTTGTGTTTTTTTGTCTCCAACATGAACAATGGTGCTACTGTAGCTGCACTGACTGGTGAGAGACACAACACTTTCAGGCTTGCCAGGTAAAGCCAAAGATGTTAAATGAGCACCAACCACTGGGGGACCACTCGATTTACCAGATGCCTTCAACACAGCAGGATCTGTTAAAAGAAATAAAGTTGCAGCTTACTGAACATAAACAAGAGCAAATTCAAGTTACATGCTGCTAGGGCTGCAAAGCAGTAAAGGCCAAAGTGTGCTYGACAAGACAAAAAAGTGAACTTTTTACTTTATACATTCCAGGAATAGAATGACTGTGGAGCAACAATGCAATCCTCTGAGACCATATACAGCCAAACCAAACTTTTCCAAAAAGGGATATTTCCCTCTTTTTCTGGTCTTCACTGTTCTTTCATGACACAATTTGGGAAGAAATTTTCTAGCCTCTTGCAGCCCAAGAGTAAGTTGCCCCATCTCCCACAGTGTTGTACACTGATTTCTTTCATTAGCTGGTTACTGTAAGAGCTTTRTTTTGAGCATCCAGCTATTTAAAATTCTCTCCCCTGAAAGCTGCACACAGTAATCCAGCAGAGGTCAGAGCAGTGCCTCACAAAACAGCATTAAAACATTCCTGCTCTCATAGGAATACTTCCATAACACATATTTAAGATCTAMAGTTTGCCTTTTTCCTGACTGGTGACTTCATCTGTCTCAGGCATCAGTGCASCAAAGAGCTGGTGACCCACATCATCTCCTGCCAACCAGAACCACAGAGACTCCAAATTACAGCATTTCAATCCCTGCTGGAGGACTCTTTGTTCCTGGTCTACTGATACCTTCTAATTTGATTCCAAAAGTTGCATTAGAACTTCTTTCTGAAGCTCATCAAATAGCCAAGATCATTCCCAAAACCAATATTTGAGAAACTCCACTGGACACTCTCCCTTCAGCCTCATATAATGACAAGGYAGAATGAGCCAATCTCATTTGCATGCAGCTCTTTACCAACCTCACAGTCCTTAGACTAACCAGTTACAAATCTTCACTTAGCTCCCCATCCAGACAAGGGACTATGTAAATACTACATCTAAGGCCTAAAAAATGAACTGAATGTTTCTGTCTGCAGAATTAACTGAATGTTTCTGTCTGAGCTTGCCTCAGTAATCCCCAGCTTTTTGTCTTCATGGATGAACATTGGGTTCTAACATCTTACAAAACAGAGAACAGTCCAATGCTGCATTTTACCTTCTCTTGTTCCTTTTTTTAAGCAGAAAAYTAAGATGCTTATCTTTGTTGCAATTAATTAGCTGCTAGGTTCTTCAGCTGATTGTTCTTACAAGTCCTAACGGTGAAATTCCTACATTTGATAATGAYTCAAGTCCTGAACCTCAAAATCCTACTGTATTTTGCACAGTACAATTTAGTTTATTGCATCAACAATTCAGATATGCATATGCTTATGATATGCATCAACTACTCAGTATTTTAATTGTAAGGAAGATATTAATGATAAAAGTTAAATCACCAACATCAAACCCTGAGAAAGAAGCYATGAGGTCATGCCTAAGATACACTTGTCATTATTCTGCAAAGAAGCAGCATCCAACTGCCTGCCAGCAAAASTCAGCTATGAGAAAGCTGTGATGTAGAGTTACCTCCCAAAGGCTGGATAGAATTATCAGCTGCTTTTGGTTCATGAACTCCAGAACTCAGTGATGCAACACTTGTTGAAGGCTCACATTTTCTTTTTGCTGTACCAGGCACATTACAACTCTCCAAGTACCTAAAATACAAAGATTTCACAATATTAGACATACTAGTCCTGTGTCCAGAGGTCAAGAGTAATTTACTCACAGGTTGTTCACCTGATGACACTGTCCAAACAGCTGATCTGCTGATAGGAATACACAGGTTGTTCTTTCCAAGCCAGCTCTTCAGTAGTCACATTTTTTGGAGCAACTGTTCCTGCAGTATCCTTTCCCCCTACACCTTTCACCTGGCCACCAGCAGTATTCTGTTTTTCTGTGGAAAAAGAGACTGCTATTATGCAATTAAGACATTAAATCCTTACAAACTCCCCTAAAAGCAACAGTAGTAAAGGTTTTTCATTTTTACATGTTCAGCAGGTCACAAATTAACCACTGTAATGCACCAATAAATGAATATTATGTAAACATTTTCCTGTCCTTATGGGTGCTTGGAGTTATAAAGTTTAATTAGATTGCATATGGATCCAAAGGGAATAGACACCATGACTGTAAGAGAATATATATAATTAGGGTTGAAACACACTCAGGATAAGGACAACTCTAGTGCCCACTTAAATTATTTCAAGACAACAGCTTTAGGCTATGCCTTAACTGTGTTACACCACTATTGATTCAATACAGCCAAACACAGGATTTTCCTGGGCACAGTAGAGAGACACAGGACAATAAAATCTGAATTGATAAATGCTGTCTTTATGCATTGAACAGACCTCAACTAGAAAAAGTCCTGCTGCCATATTACCCAAGGCAGCAGCACAGGAGACTAGGAACTGCTCATGTCTTACCTGCCAAAGACTCTTTCTTGTAGTCCAGTTTTGCTTTACTGTCAGTGAAAATATGCTGTCCTTTATTCTTGACCTTACGGGCATACTGACAAACCTCCTGAAAGCAGTTTGGGAAGAACAGTTATTTCAAAATTTTGACATAAAACATTAKGCACAGTGATTCCTCAGTAGACTAAATCTAACCTCAATTAATCTCTATCTTGCAATTACTTTGATCACAGGAKAAATATGTATATATATAATTTTATTGTGCAGCTGCAGAAATTTGGAGTTGGGAAGAGAAGGAATTTAAAGTATGTTTCCTGTAAACAATTACTCTGTATTTCTTTTAATCTGTTTGAATAACTTGGATAGGAAAATATAAAATATCCATTACAAAGATGACTTCAGGAAAAAACCAAACCTATCACTTGGTAAAAAAACCTAGAAATCTAACCAAGCACTGACAGGATGTTACAGAACTGGACTGTAACAGCCTTCACTGTCTGTGGAAACTGTGAAGGAATGCCAGTCATCTATTTCCCTGTTAAATAAGAAATCCTGAGACTTCATCTGCTTACTCCACCAGTGTTTAAGAACTGAAAGCCAGGAAAGTGACCACCTTGGCAAGAGCAGGAGTCTGCAGAGTCTGATCACAGAAGCACAAATCAGATTTRGGAGAATTAGCCTACAAGCAATACAACTTATCAAGGAAAATTTTTGGCTTTCAGAATTAAACACAAAGTAAAGTTCTAAGCACAAACTAGAAAATTGTTTTATTCCATTCAATTTATTTCATTCTATATAAATGCTGTATTTTTGCAACATTAAAGGTGATCAGGGTTGAGTTATCCCTTGGTTCTGCAGGTATTACTGCATTTAATCTTCTTACTTTCATTTGGGAAAACAGTAATTACAGACTTTCTCCTCCCAAAAGAAACTGCTTTCACATATCTGGCTGGTTTTCCAAGAAACACAGCATRTAACATGTAACAGACATTAAGTGAACACACTGTACAGGTTTAAATTCTCTATAACACTGACTTTCATGTCTATCACTGTGCTTCAGTACCCTGAGGCTTCATTTACACCAGAAATGCTTATTCCCTCAGACAAAAGGGTTTTTCTGTATTAAACAAAAAAAGAAAGACGGCATTTTCTTTATYCTTTCTCATATTTCTAATTTGAAAACATTATTCTTAAAGTTAAAAATCCCCACTTAGTTTGTTTTGTGCCACATACTTGAATGAGAAAAATCAAAAACCTACTGGTTTATCCTTATGASTGTCTTCATTATTATTTCCTGTGCTGTCACTGGAGGATGCCACACTCATCAGGTGCTCATGTGAACCATTGCTACCCAAACTCCCATAGCCACTGGATCCACTGTTGTGYACAGGCTGTTAAAACAACATTAAAAAAATAAATAGATGTATGTATGTATGTATGGTATACACACACCCACCTCAGGACACCAGTAATTCCATGTCAGGMAAAGTGATTTTATTTTACGCTGGGTTTTCTTGTTGCTTGGGTTTCTTTGGGTTGGTTTCTTCCTGGGGCTTTTTGGGTTTTTTTGTTTTGTTTTGGGATGGGCTTTTTTTTTTTTTGTTTGTTTTGTTGTTTTGTTTTGTGGTTTTTTTTGTGGTTTTTTTTCTTTTTGTCTTCTTTTGTTTGTTTGTCTGAAGGACTCCACAAGTACAYGAAATTCTGACGCTATCAACTGGAGCTTTAACACACTTCAGTAAGTCTTGTGTGGTAATGATGAGTGCAAGGAATTCCCAGGATTGTAGCCAACAACTCCAGTGGAGTAGGAGCAGCTACAGACATTGTGACAGCGAGACAGAGAGGCTGTCCCAGCAGGATGTGAGCAGGGGAGGAAGGGGCAGAGCCCTGGCTGTACCTGCAGGAGGAGCCGGTAGATCTGCTCTGTGATCTCCTGAACGCTGGGGTGCAGGATCCTGTCCTCTGTGTAGTTGGGAGCAGCAAASACATCTTCATTTAAGGGACCCCTGCACAAACCAAACATACACCAGCTCACTGCAAATGCAAGTGTTTCAACCACAGAGACCAGTTGCAATTTACCACCTACATATCCTACACAGAAKTTAATGCTTATTCTGTTCCCTCATCTTAAGGATCTCTGTGTAAACCTGAGGGAAGGGAAAACAAAACCATCCTGACTTACGTCCTAACTTTGTGTCTCCCAATAATAAATGAAACTTTTCGACTCCAAGGGTTGATGAAACTGGACCAGCTGGTGTCCATGGTGATATAATCTCCATTCCTAGTGCAAAACCTGATTGGTGAATAGTCAAAAGGCTGCCCTCCATACTGAAGAACTGCAATGAAGGAATCAAACAGAAATTTCAGATTAATGTTTGCACAATTCCACGTAACAATTCAGGATTTTACAATGAACTGTACATTCAAGGAGGGAATGGACATTCAATGTACTTCCTCTTTATGGAGGAAAATGACACTTGAGGGAACAAAYACTGGGTATATTGATACATTTAGAAATTCTGAGCTACCAGAATAAGCAGATCTTCATAATTTACTTCATAATTATGGTCAAGAAAATCACCTTTAGAATGCAACAAACTAAAGAAGGCTGAAGAAGTGGCTTTACAAACTTTGCCAGAATGGCTCTTATTTTCTTCTCCATGAAATAAGAAAGAGTAACATGYAAGATATGACAACTTCTATCACATCATTCTCATACTTTTCTTTATACTTTTTCATTCATTCCATTCATTTCATACTTTCATGTATGAAATATTCATTTATAGTCCATTTGTTTACAATAGATATGTATGCTTCTTAGAAAGTACAAAACTGAGTCATTTCTCATTTTCATGGATTTGCATTAAGAATCAAGTTGTGCAGTAAAAGATTCAGTATTTACTTCTGGAAAAATCAAAGTCACAATTAATTTTCTCCTACTACTTGTTGAGGTCTTTGTAGTCATTATAATTAAGTTCAAGTAAAAAATGTGTATTTCTACACAGTAAGAAGTTACATACTTTTTTTGTGAATTGCTAGCATTAAGGGTCTGTCATTTGGGTGAAGATGCACCAAGACTGGTGTTCCTATTAAATCCTGAGGTAAGTATCCCAACAGAGGTACTGCTCTGGAGAAAGAAAGACAAAGAAAACATAATAAAAATCAACCAGAATAAATATACATTTCATGTTTGAAATGTTTTCATTTTAAGCTTTCTTTGCTGCATTTCCTGTGAAGAGAATGAATAATTTTAAGTTTACATTTGGTGAAAAAGCAGTGCCAAGTTAACAAKAGTCATACACTTAGGGCAAGGGAGGCTTTGTTTGTTTGTGGGATGGTGTTTAAGACCAAATCAAGGAGTCTGCTACAGCAGTTCTGTCTTTTCTTTGCTGCCTAACTTTAGAGGATAAATACTTACCCCAATTTTAAAAGAGCATTAATGAAGTTTAATCTTGTAAAACTCTCATGAAGGTAAATAGTACCCCAATCCCTTGGCTGGGAGCCAYGGCTAAGGATCACAGGATTACCACAGCTGAACCAGCACCAGGGGAGCTGACCAGCACTCAAGACAACTTTCTCACAGGCAGGTGAAGAGTTCAGCTCAGAGGAGCTGCAAGGGAGCAAGCTTATTAACCAGAGAATTAAAAGCAATGGTACTGAATTCCTGCACGTTATCCATGACCACTTCTAGTGATGTGAAAAATCTAATTTATGTGACAAAACAATTTTTATTGATCACTTCAAGCACTTGCATTAAGGATAAAGAGTGAAAGTTCACAAATACCTTGTGAACAAATACCTCTGCACCTTACCCTGAAGGTTAACAACTGAAAATGTGCTTTGGAAAAAAAAATGTACTAAGTCAACACTACTCAGTGATGTTTAAGTTGCCAGATGCCAACAAGTCCTTTTGTAAGCTCAACATGCTGTACATCTTCCCCCAGCCCCACTCACTGCCAAAGGCCCAGGGGCAGGAGATATGAGATATCTGAGCAGCTTTAATGAAGAACTCAGCCCCAGTGCACCAGACAGGGGATCTGTGTCAGGCAGGAACTCCAAAGCATGATGCAGCAAATGCCTTCAACACTGCACTTCCAACAACCCACTGGAATTACATCAGTTCCCCAAAACATCAAACATACCCTTCCAGCAAAGAGGCTGAGAGGGGAAAGTGGAGAGCAACTAATGCCTTATTATCAAAGCAATTAGTTTAATAATCAGTCTTAAAAGCTTGTAGATGAACTAAAGCAACAGAGCAGAAACTGGCATGGAACTCATACCAAACCAGATCACTTTGACACATTGACATTTAGAAGTGCTGCCAAGTTCAAAGCACATGAGAAAAGCTGTGCTGCTAGAGGACTTTAAAATCTCAGTCAACTCCAAACAACTTCAGCCAGGGCTTCATCAAATAACACCACAAGAAGGTTTTGTTCAGCACTGCTCCTGTTTGCCACCTGCTTTATGAAAGTCGGGGATCTAGAATGTGAGACTGAGCTGGCTTTGCCTGCTCTGATGAAAAGGAAACTCAAAGATGATCCCGGACTTCCCACACTGCTGGAGAGAGGAGTTACAAAAATGGAGTTAAATTTTCTTCATGGTGCCAGACAATAAAACTACAGGCAATGGTCCCAGACTGGAGTCTGGAAAGCTGATGCTGGATGTTAGGAAAAGGTTTTTAACAGAGCAGTGCAACACAGGAGGTTTCCCTTACAGACTGAGTCATCTCTGTCTCTGAAAGTTTTCAGGCATTACTGAGACAAGGCCACAGCTGACCTTAGCCAGGACTGGGCAAGGTT
Organism: Sporophila hypoxantha; assembly: GCA_002167245.1. Taxonomy (NCBI): domain Eukaryota; kingdom Metazoa; phylum Chordata; class Aves; order Passeriformes; family Thraupidae; genus Sporophila; species Sporophila hypoxantha. Next base: position 8,445,252 of record NDFG01000044.1, on the reverse strand, counting down.
TCATTTCAAGCARAAGGATGGAACCAAGACCTCCAGCAGTCCCTTCCAACCAGCCCTTCAGTGCTCATATAATGCTGTATTTGAGAATGATATCTTGCCATCATTATGCTTCCTCATAATGAATAACTCATAAAAATTCAGAGRTGAAGTTAATAAATTAATTTTATGAATGCAAACACACGTGTGGCATAAGAATGGCTGATGAGGAGATGCTGCCAAGTTTAGTTTGTGTTTCATAGAATGACATTTAAAGTGTCAAAAAACATGAATAAGAAGTCTCTTTATATTATTATTTTAAGTTACACACAAAACTGCTTTAAGTTAATTTACAAAGATCATTCCACTATGAACTTACACCCATTAAACATGTGAAATATCAAATATATTAAGGCAAATATATGTAGGAATGATCCATTTAATTTCAAGAAAATATTTATTTTTACATAACATACTCTGTGCAGAGATTGACCTGCAGAGTTCAGACAAATATGCATTTTTCCAACCCATGAACACGTACTGATTACAGAAATTAACTTTATGCAAGTCAAGCAACGGTTTCAGGGTTATGTTATGAACAACACTCAGTCAACAGCAGGTGCTCAGTTGCACATTTTCAAATATTAGGACTCTGCTTTCTTTAAGAATCTCTTGTTTTGTGTATTCCACCAAACCCTGGAGAGCTTAAGAGTAACAAACTGCATATGCATATCTTGGTAAACATTTATCAGGCTGCCAATGCTCTCAGGAGTTAAATAATTAAAAGCAAAATCAACTACACAAACACAAGAACAGAAATAAATGACACAAAGTCCTAATTTCAGACCAAGATGCAMTCAACCCTCACTGGAAGTGTTAGAAAATGATATTTGAGAACGAGTGGTAACATCAAACTAACAGGAAAGAAGCTTCCCTAGGATTCASAAGGAAGGATTTACTGGACTTGCTCCACTCAAGCCCAAGAATAAGGGCAAGGCTCTCCACTCAGCAATTTTGCCATTTCTGTTAAATGACTGCTGGAGATCACTGAGCTGTGCATGCACAGAGGAACAGAAGTTTTGCACTGTGCCCTCAGCCTCTTTGTAAAGATAAACCCACTCTGCAGCTGGCTTGAAGCATGTGTGGAAATGAAGGAGACAGAAAAATCCATGAAGAAGACAGAACTACAGTGGATTAAGTAGTTCTTTTATCAACTTGAGCTGTTTAGAGGGACTGTATAAAGCACAGCATGGAAAAACAGTTTGTCAGCATTTCACTGTCTGTCCTACAGGAACTCAGCCACAACATCTGCCTCCCTACAGGTAAAACTGTCTCAGAAGTCAAGCAGTGTTCTTTTTACCTTGACTCCATCTTAGTCAAACATCACAATAACCTCCTTTCCCCAATCCCCCTCTCTTCTGCTGCATTTAAGGATTTTGCCAAGAATGAAATATTTTTTAAGAAACTAGATTTCTACCCAAAAAATACCACAGAATCTCAAAATTGTCCATTATGCTCCTACTCTGTCTGAAGACATCCCCCCATCTCAACCTCCAAAGAAAATTTTAGCATTCTTAGAATGCTTAAAAACAAATGGRAGAATCTCAGCAGTCAGATATTACCACTGCAGCTAACTTAGTTTTTGCTATGGAGAAAAAKAAATCAAAACAAAGTGCCATATACAGCCCAAATATCAGAAACTATCACAAAGAAAATATCAAGGAGAGTGGAAAAGGAAGGGGAAAGGCAGTGTTTTCAACTCAGGAATAGGTGAATTCTCTTTTCAAGTCAAGTCCCCAGGGCTCAGGATTGGGTTTAATGTCTTTATCTATGATCTGGCCAAGGGGATGGAGAGCACCCTCCATCAGTTTGCAGACAACAGCAAACTGGGTGAGAGAGTTGATTCTCCCAGGGAATAAGTGACAGAACAAGAGGAAATGACCTCAGGGCAGGTTTAGACTGGCTATTAGCAAACATTTTTTCATGGAAAGGGCTGTCAAGGGACAGGCTGCCCACAGGAGGGGTGCAGTCACCATCCCCASAGGTATTTAAAAATGTGCAGATGAGGCATTTAGGGACAGCACTCAGTGCTGGACTTGATGATCTTAGAGGTCTTTTGCAACCTAMACMWTTCTATGRAAGCCTGGTTTAGACCTCAGTTCCAAAATCTTGCATATACATTAAGATCACAGGTGGCATTTTTGTTTTCTAATTTAGAATGTAAATACTTACTCTAACCAGCTTTTACGACTGTCAAAGCAATTTGAAGCCTTCAGCCAGTGTAATCTGAATCGTTTTTATACAATGTTTTTTTTAGAAGATCTAATGTATTCAAAAGCTGTACCTCTAGCTGTCCCTGGGCCAGCAGAGAGCAACAGCAGCATATTTGCTGAATCAAACTTAAAATCAAAAAAAACCCACACCTAAATGTCTCATACAGGTAATAATTGGCAGCGCAGGAATTATTTTGAACATGGGTTCATTGACTGAATTTATGTCCAGAATTTCCCAAGAGGGAAGGAAAGTGGAAGAACAAGTTGTTAGCAGGCACTTAAACACCAGYGTAATGTGTTCCCATGCATAGTGAAAACGGGGGGATGTGCTTTTCTTAGGTTAAACACCCTTCAGTAGTTGCATAATTTTTAACCCCATAGAGACACCTTAAATCCTGCAAAGATATTGGACAGGTTGCTCATCAGTAAATTTAAAAATAATTTTTTAAGTTACCTTTCATCTACATCCTGAAACAAACAGGTCGGTGTGTGCGTAGTTGTAAAAATCCTTTTGTCAGGAGGAATTCTGGGTGCTGAGAGAAAAATAAAAGCACATTAGCAACTGGGGGTTTTGCATACATAATCTTCAAGCTGCCAGTCCAAAATTCTAGCCAAGAGCATACAGGAAAGCAGCAAGGACAGAGAACAGAAACAATTCTCTTTCATTTTAATAAACTTTGAACACATCTTGCTTTTAGGAAAGCAAGTTAGTCTTTGTGCACCCAAGGATTACCTTCATAACCAGAATGGACTTTTTCTGCAAGCAACACACAGCAAAGCTGGTCTTCTGCTATTTCTGGATCTTGCACTTTGATAAGGTAGGGAGTCATCCGGAATGGGTGATAGCAAATCTCATTTTCCCGCTCCTTTCCCGCACTAAGAATCAAAGAGAGTTAATTCTTTCAACAGATTCATCTTACACTGAACACAATTTTAATTTATGCACTGTATTTCCCTCATGACACAAGAACTGCATGTTAGCTACTAAAATAGCACCCAAGATCTTAGCACTCAAATCATTTTTTTTTTGGTGGAAGAGAACCTAATTCTGATGGTATCCTCTGCATACCAACTTCCATAAAGATTGTGCTGTTCTCTCTACTGCCTGAAACAATATCCACAGCAGCATTACATGGAAGTCTGACAGAAAACCAGTTCACACAACACATTAAGTTACTTTGTTCTCCTTCAGAGGGATGAGTTTACAGGGCTTTTTTATGAAGACTGCTATATCCCCTGAGTTAACACAAAGGTCATCTTTTAATCAATATTTATTCCAGTTTAAAAGCAGTGAAGACTCAATATCTAATAACAGGTGTTTGCTTAACCAGAATGCAAACACAGTAATGAAAATAACAACCGTTTACACGGTGACCAAAGAAGAATCAGTTGTAATAAGTTTATAACAGCAGAGCTAAAWAAAAGTAAAGCTTTTGAAACCAGTAGTTGGACAAAGAATCTCCAGTAACATCAGCAGTACTTCTACAGCACATCCAATGCAACACTCTGCAGCTCTGCATTACCTCCAATTCATTTCAAGTTTATTCATACCTCGATAATAAGTATTTATTTACTCCAGAAGTAATTAAATAATTGGATCCATTTTTGCTTCAGAAATGGTGCCAGAGAGGCAGTAAGCATCAAGAAATCAAAGTGCACAAGAAATAACATGAATTAAGTTGCCAGCTTTTCCTAAATAAATAAAAAAACCCCCAAAACTAAAGAGGAGTGATTGGGGCAGGAAAAGAAGGAAGAAAAGCAAACCAAAGATTGTGTCCTCTATTAATTAGAGGACAAAAGAGACAAGTCAAGTAACCCTGGAGTATCTTCCTAGGGGATACTTGAGATAAATTTGAGCCATTGGTTTTTCAGAATGAAGGAGACTGAAGCAGGTGCTGAACAGTTCTATTTACATGACCCAAAGGCTTTCCAGAGCAGGARGAGATGCTGTACCACCTTCCTTTATGGCACAAAGGTCAATACTCACAGGGATTAACTCCAAAGATGGAACTTCCCAAAATCAGTTCAGTTTTCTCTCTAGCTGCTACAGTTCATCAACTCAAGGATGTGCATATGTTTTGCTTTACAATCACATTATGAACAAGCATGAAATGTTCAAACCATATGGCTCTTAAAAAGTCAAATACTTATGTAATGCTTGGTTTCATAACACAACACTAAGCTTTACAATGTGATCTTACCTGATGCGACAGAAAAAAGATTTCTCTTCCATGCAATCCTGGGTGGAAGACTCTAGAAATATTAAASATATTTCATAACAAGTTACAGATTACTAGAAGATGATGATATTTAATGTAAGAATTTTTTCTTAGGTAATACTTTTTTTTTTAATTTTAAGTTTCCCCTGAACTCTCCATGTGTATTGGTTAAACAATGTACATCATAAGCAACTAAATCTGARTATCACTCAGATTCTGAGGCTGGCATGTGAATCAGAGCTCCTTGCTTACTAAGTCTTTTTCTTAAACCTATCTAAACAGCTCTCCAGTTTGAGCTGCTTACTCTTATCAACATTTTCACAGTACTTTATACCAATGACCAAAAATGTTTGGTTTCCTAGGACCCCCAACCTGACCACCAAATGCACTTCCTAGCACACCTCTTCTCTCTTTTTCCTGAAGACTTCTCATGTTTTAAGCTAATTTCCCTCCTTTTCCAGAGTAGTCACACACTGATTCCCAAGGGAAGCTCTGGCATTTCAAAGGCCTCCAGTGCACAATGTTTTGGATATTATATTGTTTGGCAACTCATACATGAGAGAGTGTGCACACTTCTATTTGCTGCATTTTTTAAATTTTAGGCTGTACACAAACATTATAAAGCTACAAAAAATGTTTCAAGAAAGCAAAACCAAAAAAACTCCTGCCTAACTGAGTAATTAGGATYATATATAATTTACCACTGATCCTGTTTTGAGCCAGAGGTTGCACTGGAGACCTCACAAGGTCCCTTTTGACCTGCTTTATGTCTGCATTGCTTAGCACATGTTTACTGCTGATTGTTTTTTCAGATTAAATATGGTTCACACCCTGGCTTTACTTCACAGATTTAGTATGCAATGCATTGGAATTTCAAACATTTAGAGCAGACCTTGAATTTCAAGTATTTAGTTGAAACAGTTGGCAGATATTTCTCAATTACTAACAGCTGCAGGTACACGAGTATAACAATCCTACCACAAACAAATATCAAGTGCCCTGAGACATCTGATCCTTCACCATTAATTATCCTAATATAATTTTTCTAAGGCTAGAAGAAGAGAGCTGTGACTACACTTGGTGAGTTTCAGTGATGACAGCTGAAATACCTTTTTCTACACACTAATCAAGGTGTCCAGTATTCAATCATAACCATTTTAAAAGGAAGGAGACAGAGTATTGTCCCCTKTACACATGAGGAAGAGAAAATGTGAAGAAAAATTGTTTTCATTTGATTGCTAGYACAAGTGGAAAGTAAATTCACCATTCAGCATGAATTCCTACTTTGTTTTCATTCATCATCTGGCTGAAAGGGGAATGAGAACTGATAAATAAAGACATTGAGAAGACTTTTAACCAAGAGACAAGTCTTGCTGATTTAYAGAATAGATTTGTACACCTAGTGTTGTTCAGAGGTGTTCTAATAATGCCYCTGTGCTACACCCTCAAGAAGTGATGGGGAAGGATGGAAGGACATCCAAAATCAGTATTTGCATTTGTGTGACTGCAAGAAGGTCAGAGAAGTATCTGCTGCTGAGCCCACTCACCAGCTCTATTGCAGATGTTCCATGATGGTAATCTGTATGGGGTGGTAGAAGTATAGAACACACTGACATCCTGAGGTGCCAAGAACTCCACAAATTTGGCATTTTTAAAATAGCCCCTCTTGCAGCGGAGAATAGAAGCAGCTTGATCAGAGATGTATAAAATTTTCCCAGTTATCAAAGAAACAGCTACAGCAAACATATCCTAAAAACAAAAATCTCAAATTATTTAGACTGTTTGAAACATTCTTTAGTGCAGCATATATTTCTGAGAAAAACATTTAAGATATAAAAACATTAGTAAGTTCAAAATGAGAATTAAGGAAATTTAATTTTATTACAGATATTGAACACAATGAATCTGCTCATTAAGTAGACACAGAATATTTTTCAATTATGCAGTAAGAAAAATACACTACTATTTACTGGGTTACAAGCCCTAAATATCATTGTCTACAGTTCTGTGATGCAGAATGAATTTACAGATTAAGAATTAATGACCTTCCAGCTATATAACTTCACATTTTCCCTGTGCTTGTTACAGACATGATTTACATGGATGAAATTCAGGCGTTTTTGAAAGGCTGTTTGTGTTAGCTGGTCCATCCACAAAAAGTGAAAAAAGGGCTCTAAACCATTTGGTAAAAAATAATGAGTACACAGGTGGGAAGAAGTCCCACACACTTGTATTGTTTCTCTTCCTGCCACAGAGGAGCTCCCTGCGTCACAACCTTGAGTGCTGCATTCACAAACACTGCACAGGAACTGAAGAGCTGCCAGCAGAACACAGCTTTCACAAACAGATATTCATATTAATTGAACAATGTTTATGATATTTGGCTTAATTTCTCAGTTGTACTCTACACTTCCTATTTATTTCACCTTGTGGGCAGTCTTTACTTTTCACAGATTCAACAAAACCCACGTACGTCAAGCTATGGAACATCCCCCACCATGCTCTTRTTTTAGAGAGTTCAGACTTGATACATTCAATGAGGCTGCAGCCCAAAAAAATAGTAGAAGATAGTCTAATACATTTAGATGCCATTATTTTTTGAAGACTCCATAACTTATTCCTAAAATACTAGTAATATCAAATAAATATAATTTAAAAAATCATTCAGGTTATCATTTCACTGCTAGAACTCCAGTGATGGTCCTAGCTGTTCCTGTCCCTATTGGAACACAGCATCACTGGACCCCACAGAAAGCCTGCACCAGTTGCAAAGACCAGGCAAATCCCACAGAAAARGATACAGTGATTCCAATAATTTGTCACTCTTCAGTCACACTAACACAAAACTGGTGAAACATCAAATAACCCCTAGTATAAGAATAAGCTGAAGTGATTCACTGTGTGCCTCGACCAAAATTTGGAAAAATTTAACTCTCCAACTTTTGCAATTGCACTGAAATGAAACCTAATGATGTGTCTCAGTGCTCTGTACCACATGGACACAGAGATTTGTCCCACCACCACCTCCAGGCATGAGGAACCATTCAGAGGATCAGGGAGGTCAAGCTTCGTATTTCCCACCTAACCAACAGAAACAACTTTGTAAAGCCTGAAAAGGCTCAGAGTTTCTTAACATCCCCTTAGGGCCAAAAGGCAGTTTCTTCAGCTTTGTGGCCTAGCTACCAACCCTTCCCTTGTAAGAAGGAGGCATGCCTGAGAATTSCAGTTCCAGGAAACATTTTCAATCCACACTGAGACTCAGGGCAGCATACTCACCGCATTCTTCATGATGTATTCTGAGGTTATAGTCTCCACTTCTTCCACTGTGTAAGATGATACATTGAGACCAGCAGGTTGGGATTCATTAATCATCAACAACTGGTAATATTCCTCATTGGCTGCATGAGAACAACAAACAATTTATAATCAAGATTAGCAATAAGCACCAAGCCCAGAAGCAGTAAATGGCAAAAATATTTTTTGGCATAAATGCAGAAGTTGTGAAGTTGGCAGTTGGGAAATCTAGGCACTATTCCAAATACATCATTTTCCCTGGTAGAGCTTCCTCATCAGTAACTCAAACAAAAGTACACATCTTAATCTACCCATATATGAATGGTCACATATTGTAGTCTGACAGCTCAAACAGTATGCAACTGTAAATTGTTTTCAAATCAATTTTCTAACTCAACCAAACAGCAGTAAAACATCAAGCCTCTAGAGAGCTGCTTCAACTGCCAAAGGAACAAAAGTTAACAAAGCCAACAAATAGGAACAACATGAAAATATCTGGTTAGGTGGAAAATATCTGCTTTTCAGCCACAGTACAGTTCTCTTTGTAGAGCTAGGCTTATTTAAACTCCTATTTTGAAAGTTTCACTTTAGCCAGGTTGGCATTATCTAGGCASTATCACACTTTATTACCTTTAACTTGTTTAATGCTTTTAAGGGCATATTTCAACGTTGTTAGGACACTGGATTTGCCTTTGACTCTCTTCTCAGAAGGAAGGTGAGCTTTCAGCTCCTGCAGTGTTTTCAGCAATTCCTTTTGTGTTTTGGCTTTAGTGGACTGCTCACTACTGTAAGATGAAAAACAAAWACCACAACATCACTTGAATGCTTGAAGTGACACATCATCCTCAGAGCAGCCCAAACAGACTCTGGCACTTGTCACCAACATCAATTTCTATCACCAGCCTCATTAACTTTACCAGTACTCACTCAGTATCACGTTCCAGAACTTAAGGAAATTCTTATGTGACCATTTAAAATGAAAGATTTACCACCACCTGGAATGTAATTGTAAAATGGACTCTGTATGTGCAACAGTACATATGTCCAAGCACCACAGAATTTTTTTTTTCTTTGCCACAGTCCCCCTCCTCCCTTTTTAGTGGYATTTTCCTTAGTTCCTTTCAAAATCAAGCTCAGAAATGTTCATGGACTTCAAAGGAGAGAAGCAGGAGGTCCATTCAACTCTTCACCTCCTGTTCAAGCAGGTTCCCTTAAGAAGGGTCCCTGAAAAGGGAATGGCAGTGGGAGAGCATCAAGTTAACAAAACAAATGGAGAAATCCTTTGARTAACGTATCCCATCTAAGCATGGCAACACATTAAATAAGATGAGGAAASTCTGACTAAATTTGTAAGGGAAAGAATCAGAGGAGGCTGGAGACAGAAGCTGCATTCACAGGTCTCAGGTGCATGTTCAGAAGAGCTGTYTCAGTGGAGAAGGACAAACTACAGACTCTCATTGCCAGTATCAGAAAGTTATCACCTTCCTTTCCAGTTCCTGGGATCTCTCCCTATTATTGAGAGGTGCTGATAGTCACAAAGAAAGAGAAAAGGAGGTGAGGGAAGTGAGGGAGAGGGTAGCAAAGATGGATGGCAGATGGGTAGGAAGGAGTTAAAAATGATAAGTCAACTTGCCTTTCACATTGGAGATTTTAAAAGCTGATCATTCATAATGATCAAGAGGATTATAGAGCTGTTCTTAGATCTTCCTGAATTTTTTTCCCTTCCAAAGGAAGGTCTTTTCTTGACACCTGACTGTCCTGGCTGGCAATCTGTAAGAAGTTACCCTGGGCACTGCTGTGGAAACAATAGTCCTGGCAACTGCACTGCCTGACTGAAGTGGCCAGAAAAGCAGCTTCAGSTGCCAAGTAATTTTCAAGAGGATTTGTGAACACTTTTCTGAGAAGTTTTAAGAGCTTGAAAAGGTAGATAAATCGTCTGACAGGTGTTGGGTGTATTTCACCAAAAATGCTTGCAAAGTGACAAAGCTGTACTAGAGAATACCCATTGTTCTTGCTTCCATCACAGAGCACTGTGAGACACACAGCGTTCATTTACTCACTGGTCATTTTGTACCAAGAAATAATGGCAAGGGATCAAACAAAAGACTGCAGCACTCCCTTGGGAAACATGATGTTCATGCTGTGTATTAAAATCATGTGTACAACGTGGCTTGACAGCTCAGACTGCTGCAATCAAACAGGGCTTTGTTAACAGAGTTTCATAGAAGAACCCTTCATGCTGGCAGTAGGGAGAAAGAGAGAGGAAAGATTATGAAATAACTGAGCATACTGCTGGTTTGTACTCTCAGAGTACAGACTGCTTCATGAGAGTGGTCAGATTCTTCTGCAAGGAAAAAAACCTTTCCAAATTWGCCCACAGCAGCAGCAAACACAGAAGATGGACATGCTTGGAAAATAAGTTACACAACTCCAGAATGTTTTTCCAGAGAGCAGGAGCATCAGGCACAGCAGGCAGTCACAGGACAGAATAAGCAAGTTTATAAAGATAGGAGCTTTTCATTTTGCTTTTTGTGGACAAATTGGAAAGGTACCTACAGATATTAAACTAGAGTTGCTGGTTGGCACTGATACTGAATGCAAGCCCCAGTAGTCTGAATCAAAGATCAAGCCTACAAAGATAAGTAGCTTGTCAGACTACTTAAGTCTTCTCTTTGAAGATCATTCTCTAGATATCTGCAGTCTTCCATTCCCAAATGATCAGATTTTGCTCTGTAACCCTATAGCACAGTACCTGATGGCTGGGGAGAACACACTACCATCTGGATTCTTAATTATTTCTGAGCAGAGAGCTATTAATAAAATTTAGAAATGAAACACCAAATTAACTGTAGTAACTAAACCCCTCCAAAATTTCACAGTGAAGAAAAYGAAATCAATGGGAAATAAAGATTAAGAAATGCCTTTGGTTCACTCTTTCACACCAAGCAACATAAAGTCTGGATCACAATTTCCAGTTGAAAATACAGCATGGAACAAAATCTCCAGGTGCATGCAAGGCAGACACAGAAAATATGGTGAACACACACCAAATGGTGCATGGGAGTAATTTGAATTTGCCACTTTTCTAGGAACTGCATCAGGTAGAAACACATTCAGGTAGGCAGGTCTTAGATATGGGTCTTAACATCAACATGCTCTAGCTAGATATCTTTGATCTGCTCAGGACCAAGCTCTGACCTCCTGATCTGACTTAAAAGTTGACTTTAAAAAAGTCAACTTAGTTGACTTAGTCACCAAGTTGACTTAAAAAAAGCTGACTTAAAACAAGTGCAGCAGGGTACTCTGAAGTGTCTAAATATGAGCCTTCAAGCTACCAGGCTCTTCAAGGCTATCARGGACAAAAGCAGAGTTCATACAGAGGGATTCATTCCTGCAGCTGGGGTTTGTGAGTCATTTATCCTTACGCCCTGGGGCCTTGAATCCCAGCAAATGGAACACAGGAGAGGCAGGTGATACAGCTGCTGGACACCAGGAATAACCCAGCTCAATGGTGGATTCTGAYGTTAACACACCACCAAGTTCAGACTAAATTCTGAAGAGCAAAAAAAAATTTAAAGCTACAAAACCCCACCGTAACTAAAGCAATATTCAAAGGGACCTACAAAAAACCAAAATTACACACTTAAGGCACCAAATCAAAACAAAGTAACACGACTTCAAAGGTTACCACACAACTCACATGGAACAGCAACAAAAGGCTCTAATTTAATCAAATGGTTAATATGAGATGCTACTGATTATGGACAGGAAGAAATCAAAGACAGGATTTCTTGTGTAGTCATGCAGGTTGAGGCAAAACAAAACAAAAAAMCAAAATATGRTATTATTTAGTTTTCAGCATTTAGCATATTACTGAGAAATAGATGCCCATTAATTTACCTGCATCCACTGCTGGACTGATTGTGTTCAGAGTTTGCAATCATCAGACTAAATGCATTTGAGCTTGAACTAGAATAAGGAAAAGACAGAAAGATTAATATTTGAAAACCTAACAAAAAACTTTTGTTCATTGTAGCTTATTTTCCTMTTAATGACTGGCTASCTCAAAAAAAMCCCAAAACAACCAACCAAACACCAACCCMCTCCCCCCMAAAAAAATCCAACACAAAAACCCCAAAACCCCAAGCCCAAATTTTAAAAGCTTCTGCATGGTACAACAAATGGGCACTAAAGCTGCAAACATTTATCTAAGCAGCACAGAACAGCTTGAGTGGGAAAGGACCCATAAGGATCACTGAGTCCCAACACCCTGGTCCTCACAGAACTACTAGAGAGATGGTTCTTAACACAGCTTTGCTCTGTCCAGTAAACTACTRCTGAAAAGATTAAAATAGCATGGTGGCACCCTCACACATAAGAATTAACTGACAGGTTTTGACATACAATTACAGAAGTTAGTTTACAAGAAAATAAATAAATAAATAAGGCAAGTTAAACACTCAATGACAAGAAGAAAGATGCAAATTATGCTGGCAATGCAAACACCAACACCAGAGACCTTTTCTTTAAGATTTATACTACATAATTTACACCACATGAGTACAACTTAAGCAGCACACTCAGCTCCTTGCTGAAGAGGCTTTATACCTCAGTTATTATTCAGAAATACTGATTCAAATGTAAAAAGTCTTTAGGGGCAAAAATAAAAGTGAAAGGTATTTAATAACAGCTACTACCTTTTATGACAGTCTGAAGATTCCATGAGCATTGCTGAATCCTTCCCATTTTCATCAGATTCATGACCATGAGAATCATGCCCACTTGAATAGTTTTCATTTGTGTCATTCCCACTGGAGTCATTCCCACTGGAGTCATTCCCACTGGAGCCACTGCTCATTTCAATATCTTCCTGAAGAACTTCATGAGAGTGTTCAGGCTTTGCTTGAATTTCTGAGTCTTCAGCAATCATCTGGCTGTGGTCAGTGGGAAGTCCAGAATAGTCACTCATCTTGAGCTGCTCTTTTAAGGAGAAGGATGGAGAAAGGTTTCCACTGATGCCAGGCTGCTGCTCAGGGTTCTGCTCCTCAGTGCTAGAGGAGAACCCACAGAACGTGACAGAGTCCGTGGGACACTCATCAGAAACACTGCCAGGACCAAGTGCAAATCAAGCCATATTCAGAATTTTCCCTCTGTACAAACTCTGTTTGGAAGTACAGATGCACAGATCTGAGGAGGAAGGGAAGGAAGAAAAAAAAATTATTTTCTTGTTTGTCTTGCTGACAAACTGGAATTTGCACTGACTGAAGAAAGTAAAAAATGACATGCATGGTTAATATATTCAGCATTTGCACGGTGAAATGTTTCAGTTAAATTGAAAATAAATCTCACAATGTTTTATCATGAAAAAGGTATTTATTTTTTAGTAAAAAAAAAAAAGAAAGAAAGTTGAATGGAAACACGGAAAAACTCCTGAAAAGTTCATATATTCCCTTGTTTTCTATTTTCTTACTTAATACTTGTCAGTATTGCTGCCTAGATTTGCATTATAGCTATTATTATTTTCAATGAAACCATTCCACTGCCTTTCAGTTTACCTTGATAAAGGAAAAAAACTCTATTCAGACATCAGAGCATTGTTTATTTGGTTTGGAGGTAATTTGGGTTGGTCTTCTGTTTTATATTGGGGTTTGTTTTTTTAAGATTAGTTGGGAAGGAACAATACTGTACTCTTAATTTCTTTCTTTATACAAAAGCCATGTAGGTGAGCAGACAGAACATGCAGCAGGAACAGAGAAACTAGACACACAAACACACCTAATCACCACCACCAAAAACTCTAAGGCATGAATAACCCTGAGAAGAATTTTACCTACTAATTACCACTAATTTGGGGGGTATGATAAAAATTCTTTGGAAAAGGAAGGTTAAAACAAAAACCACCCCATATCCCTGCTTTTAAACCAAATTCTGATGCACCGGGCTCAACAGTCAGAGTGTATACAGAGGTTAATCAAGGGCAGACCAATATTGAAGTATCATCAAAAGAGAAGTACTGGAGAGCAGTTCAACTTTATTTATCTTTTAAAAAGATCATAKTTAATCTGACTCACATCCTCATCCATTTCAGCAACTCAGAGACAAGAACAGTGTAAAACTATGAACTAAGATTTTTGTTGAGAATCTCTGTAGTTTTCAAGACAACAGAACCATGTATGTTCCTTCCTCTTKGTTCCTTTAAAATATTCACCATTACAATTATTAACTAATAAACCTTTGACAGGAATGACAGTGAATAAAAAAAAATTAACAACCAAATTTTGCTAATATTAACTACAGTTTTGTCTTAAAACACAAATAAATAAATATTTAGGTATTTAAGAAAAGACTGTAATGGAAAACATTCACAACAGTAATTTAAAACACACCATGATTCAACTCCCTCCAAAGCAACACCACATGGAAGCTATTTTCTTACCCTTCTAACTGATGTTTTTCCAGGCATTTTACATTCATTTTGCATTTTCCAGAAAACACTACTTGCCTCCTCATTTGGTCAAAATAATATGCAAGATATCTGCTTTCATTTAAAAGTATAGTTTAAGGACATTCACTTCAGCTATCAGTAATGGTATAAAGATATAAATAATTTTCTTTCCTTACAAGTTTACTCACAAGTGAATATATAGGTGAATAATTATAGGTGTAGTATATAATTCACAAGTGAATGATATTATTATAATTCACTTGAAAAATTATATATTATATATCATATATATATAATGTATAACATATATTTTATGTATTATATATTATATACATCATATATATTATATTTTATATTATATTTTATATTATATTTTATATTATATTTTATATTATATATTTTTCTAAGTGTATTATATTATAATTAATAATTATATTATTATAATTTACTTAGAAAAATGCCTTCATGCCTATCTTATACATAATATATATAATATATTATATATATTATATTTTATCTATTATATTATAGATTATCTATTTTTCTAAGTGAATTATATTATTATTATAATTAATAATTATATTATTATAATTCACTTAGAAAAATGCCTTTCAGTAGAGTAAAAGATACTTTTTCCTTCTGCAGGTATTCCCTTCAGGTATTTTAATGCAGATAAAACAGACCTCCTGTGATGCTGCTATATCCAGGCACTGAATTACCCCTCAGAAGCTCTGACAGTTTTTTCCTGGACTAAGGTTAACCACTTCTGTCTTGAGAATTACATAACCAGAGCATGCGATAAAAGAGTATTTACTGTGAGCTGAAACGGCAGGATTATGTCACAATGGCACATTCTCCGGTGGCCAATGATTAACCGGGTCAGATACCTCATCTCTGATCTAATCTCGGTGCCACAAGGAGCTGACACTTGCCCTGCCCTCTGGGGACACCGAGGGAAGCTCTGCGAGCCCAGGGCTGTCCCAGCAGTGCCACAGCTGAGCTCAGCCAGCCTGGCTGGGTGTGACAGGGACCAAAAGCCACCCTGAGAGCCAGCAGGGAACGTGGCACAGGAATTCCTGCATGGACAAACCTCCTGGTGCTGCACAGGGAGGAGCGCTCCACAAATGCGTCACATWAAGCTCTTTTCTGACCCAGAGATGGRGCAACTGAGAGGCATTTTAAACACTTTTATTCCACTTTCAGTCTCATGTGAAGGGTGAGACAATACAGATGTTATAATTCACGCCATCACAATCAGAAGTCAACTATTTCTAATTACAATACACTATAAGCTTTTCTTGGCCTATCAGCTTTAGTCACACCATGCTGTAAATGTCTTAAAGCCAATAATCTAAAACTACTTCTCGTGAGTCCTACTACAATCATCTCTGATAGTTCTATCTGTGAAAAATGCGTATTTTATGACTGGCTTTTTGCAAAGATTAAAATGAATATTATATGTGTTATGTTAGAAAGTAATGCTGTGTTAATTTTCTTAAGTAGTGTGGTAAATATAGTTTTAGGTTATAACAAAATGTTAAAATAGAAACTGTGCTATGTAAGATACTTTCTTAAAAAAAGGACTTGCACCAGATAGCAGCCACAGGACACCTAAAACTTTCAGAGAAAGAGAATTTATTGCTCCCTTATCAGAAGAAATGAACTTTTTCCTGCCTTGCTCAGCCATGAAGACACCGTTAGGATTCAGAGGAAGAAGCTGACACTGCCCAGACAGAATCCTGTGTTTGAATGGAATTTATGCATCATGGATGAGGTGTATGAATATGCAACAGGCTGTTGCTTTTAAGGGTTAATCCTCTGTTAACGGGGGTCCTTTTTTGGGCTTATTTTGCCCAAAAAAMGGTACTGGGACATCCGTAACTCTTTGTTTTTATTGTCTCATATTGTCCTAATCCAAATTGTTCAAATTTTTATTACTCCAATTATATTGCTATTTTTATAACCAWTTCATTACTATTAAACTTTTAAAATTTTAAAAAYAAGTGAYTGGCRKTTTTCACATATTTCTCTAAAGTATTTAGTCCTATTTGTAAGGCCATCTTGTAGGATTCTCCACAAACTCATTTCACACATAAATGTGTTGATCCATTTGCACCCAGGGGATGCTCTCCCCACTGCTGTGTAAATCACAGCATGCCTGCTTAAATAACTGCAGCCACTCTCCAAAGCCATTTCCCAGTGTCATTTATCCTGTTATTTCTCAGAGGACACCCAGGTTGTAAAACTCGTTGGAGAGTTCCATGAGTGAAGGTAATTAACCCCATCASAGTTCAAATGAAGCTTTAAGAAAAAATGCACTCACAGCATCACCTTAAAGGAGGCCTGAGGTGTACAAATGTAAGGCAAGATCTACAATTTCTCATSCTATAGTCTGTGCCCAACTTTGGAGTTTCTTCCTGCTTTCCTGACAAAATGCTACTTAGAAAGAGCTTTAGATACATGAGAAAAAAAATATTGCCACAATCAAAACACCACTGTATCTGTTAGGAAATAATGTTTTCTTTAGAGATAGGGGGAAAKAGCTCTCACAAAATAAAAAAAACTAAAAAAAMMCCCAACTTTGGGCTGCTATATTTACTCCTATAAAGAAAATTATGTAAATCACTACTGATAGGTTTATAATCATGAACTACCAAAGACAGAGTCTCAGAATAGCCCTAAACTCTCTGAAGGTAATTAGCCCAATATAGCAATAATRCAGTAAAATTGTGCTATTTATAGGAAGAGCAATCATTGTGCCACAGCTTTCCTACTCTGATGTAAATATTTTGTGTTTTAGTCTTTAGGCACAAGAAACCTCTTCTCCTGAATTCTGATGCCAGAGAGGWTTACATGTGCTGTAGTATTTCCAGCCATGAGAATTGTTCACAAATACTTTTTTGACACAACYTTTCCTTGGAAAATTATTTTCCYAAAGTATTTTCTGTGACCTTTGGAAGTCTAAGAGGCAATGAAAATGTGCCATAGCTAGCATGTAGAGTCTTACAGTTTGAAATTCTGAATTGTTAAACCACTGGTGAGTAATTTTTTCCACCTCCAAATATCATCTATTGTCTCATCTCCWCCCTTCTTTCCATGACACCCAGGCTAGCTTCTGCCAGGTATTTGTAGGAAACTTCAGCAGTGTTTCCTTAGGTGGGAGAGAATTGTTCCCAAAATAAAGAAATGTATCTGTATGCTATCCAATAACTTTTGAGGAATTTCCTGTAATTCCTGAAACAAGAGTTGATTGATTYAATGACAGTCAAGCTTTTAGGGTTTTAAAAAACATTTTTATTTTAAGCAATGAGTACAAATGAAGAAAGCCACCAATATAAAAGAAATAGATACTGACCCTTAGGAGACACTATGTGAATTTTTTTCCTCTTAATACCTGGCAGAAATTTGTGTCAAGAAGCAATTCAGTCGTGTTACTTCTGGTTCTAACTAACAACATGCCAGAACCTCTGCAGCTTTGTCCACACCTAATAACTACATTATAGTGACTACAATTTGGATCACAAAGACAATCAAACCAGAAAAAAAAAAAAAAAAAATGTATTTGAGTAATGGAGAAAACACAAGTTTGCCATCTTTAAAGGTATGTTTCAAAAAGAACTGGCTCAGCATGAGCTGGAATGGTTTTCTTAGCCAAGACTGGAAGATTAACGTCACTGAAAGTCAGTCTTGCACAAAATTTCTTCAGTTTCAAAATCTCAAAAGCCTCAGTGCCAGAGGCACATACCAGAGTAAGGAATACAGGAAGAGTAAAGAGGAAGGAACAAGAAAAATATTATGATAAGCTTGCAAGAGCTTCTGCAGAAAGGGAAGCCTTTCTAAAACAAGACTTTACCTCTTTGGGAGAATGTTGGTGCTTTTTTAATTTATAATGTGATGCTAATATATGCCCTAACTTTGGAGACATTGTCTTAGAAGAGGTAGGAGTAACTGAAAAAAGCTCAGGCTGGCAATAAGCCTCCACCAGGCTCTGCAATTTAGATAAGAAGAGATGCAGCTGGGCAGCCTTCACTGTGAGCACAGAAAGGCCTTTAAGTGGAACATCTGCATGCAGACACCAGCACTGTGTGAACACTTCAGGAGCACAGACGGTCAGACAGCACACACAGAGATTAATTATCTTTGAAACTAATCTCAGGGAAAATGACAAAATAAATTGCACATATTCATCCCACTCATATGCTTGAATAAATGCCCAATCACTAACCAAACAACACTGAAAGGCAAAAGCTTGCATGTTTTCCCAGTGTGAGGTTCTCTCTTGTTACCAGTTTAAGGAAGGTAATTACATCCCATACCAAGTTCTTACTGAAGAAGAATTCTTTGTAATTCTTACTGTAATTCTTCTCTAATTCTAACTGTAATTCTTACTTGGCATCTCAACATGGAAACACAAAGAGCTCTTTTAGGTTTGATATCAAAAGAAGCCAGTTTTTTTTTTTATTTTCTGCTCCACTTCTAAACTTTTAAGGGATGTCTATTTTGACTCTATAAATAAAAACTTATTTAAAACTAAACTGGCACCAGCTAAGCTTAATTTTACAGCAACTGGCTCACAAAAACCCATTCTACTGCCTCTGGCAAAGACTAGAGCTCTCTAAGATCCTGATGCAGTGTGTGAAAGGCACCATAATTCCACTAAGCACTAAGGACAAATCAGGCATTGATTTGCCAGGTTAGATATGCAGCAAAGGTCTYCTGGTTATTCATTACCTACAGTTGCTCCTTTATTCTACAGCAAGACAAAGGGAACAGCCTGAACTTGAACATGGYCAAAAAACCACACCAAAATATGTATGGACAAATGCTGAAAGAAGTAATTGAGCTTGTTTTTGAAAAACAACCTTAAGAAGGGTTGTAGAACACCAAGGAGGCAGATTTCTCCTGAAACAATAACTTTAAACYCAAAAATCTTGTTTCAGCAGAGATYTGGTTATATTCAGAGAACATTTTTCCAAATTTCTTTTCACACAAAAACTATCATGTTTAGTACTGGTATATAAAGGAAACTAACTGGTGTATAAAGGAAACTAACAATGCAGAGTCAAAATTATCCAATTCAAGAACTGAGTAAGGGGCAAACACCTCATGATTTGAGTCTAAATTTGCAACTACTATCAACTTATTCCAAATATTCCCAAAAAAGCAAGAACCACACTACATTTTATGTCTAAAGACATGTAAATATTCAGGTACTCTTAACTGTACTAGAACCTRTGGGAGACATTTTTAACGGTCAGGTTTAAATTTTACTGAAGATCTTGTCAACAACAAGGGCTTCCAAATGTCTTCTGGATTTTTGCTTTGCAAAATGATAAAAGTTTTCTTATTTAGATGACAAATAACTAGCAAGGGTTTAGCCAGATCATGCAATTCTAGATATGATTGAAAATTAACATCTACAATGAATGCATTCTCTCTGTGCAATTAGACAATAATTAAATGCTTGAGAGTCAAGAAACGTTAAGAGAAAATGTTGGCAARCAAGCAATAATCCAAGAAGTGACTTGTTCAACTGTGCAACTTCAACATTGAGAGCTTTGTGTGTTCCTGGCAAGAACAATTAACAGAATACCTTCACTAGGACTTTTCTAGGAAGGGGGGAAAGAAAAGATGGCAATATTYTCAGATTATAGGAAACAGGAAGAAAGATGCTCAGTAATTTCTTGCAAGACTTTTTTCATTAAAAAAAAGAAAGGGAACTTTTTTAGTAGACTACTTAATTTACTCCAAGTAATCATGAACAAGCTTTGCTCTTTTTTTAAACAAGCAATGAAATGTCAATGTCAATAAAATTATCAACATCTAGTATGCCACAAAGGCTCCCATAAAATCTGAATTTCACAATATTCATTTCACAACWTTTTTGATCAGGATTCACCTTTCAGCTCAAGAAAATCCTGAACACGAGACTATTATTTGCCTTATAAGGGTCATCTTCATTAACCACTGCTTTCAGCTGCCACTTTACAAAGGGAACTGATCAGGACATAGCCTTGTTCCAGAACCTTCCGAGTGCCACCCTGAATTTATAGCAGCACCTACACAGGAAGAAGTCAGSATCAGATCAGGGCCCTGGCATCCASAGTGAGGATGCTTCCAACYACATTGTTTCCTTGCTGAAGAAACTCAAACCTAAATTTAAGAATAAGTATGGTTTAAAGCTAAAAAATGTTTTAGCTTCAAATGAGGTAACTCCCCATTTTTACCCAAAACACTGCTCTGAATGAGTACATACATATGACTGAAACCCCAGTTTAAAGATAACAAACACASAACAATATATTTTCTGCATAAGCTYTAGAGGAGCAGGAGGGGAAGCATCTTTCTACTAGCATGAATCACAATAATTATGTGTGTTTCTTACCTGTTTTTTCTACGAAAAGGTGGCAAAAGTGTATATCAAGCTCCCTCCCAGCTAGCATCAAAAGCATGAGGTGCCTAGGTCCAGAGTCTCCCACATGCATTTAATTCTTGTCTCATCCTCTTCTACTGGAAATCTTTGACCATTACAGAGTCCGGACACCTCTATAACTATAAAATATAAAAGAAATACCTGGGCCCCCCAACAGTGTCCTCTTCAAACAGATACCAGAGAGATGCTCACAGCTATGTCACTCCTAAGCAGATAAATGTTGGTTAAACATGTAACTGTCATACAGCAGAGGAAGAAGACACAAATTTGCATTTTTATTATTAAACACTTTTGCTCTGAAATAAGGTCTTAAAGAGTTTTAAAGTAATAGCATTCTCTGCACTAGATAAAATAACCCTTAGGATTCACAATCAGAGTGGTATCACACTGTGTACAGTCTGCATGGGCTGGCACAGCCACTGGGAACACAGGGCTGGCCTCCCCAGCAGGGCACAGAGCCACATGCCTGATGTGCTCTGGTCAGCAGGAGCTCCAAGTGCTCATCAAGTCTGGCTGCAATATCATTTTATGGCTCTCTGTCACACTAGGACTGGTAAGAGCATTAGAGACTTTACCAGGCAGTTATCAAATTTCAGTTCACACAATGATTGAGATCAAAAGAGCCTTCTGGAGGTTCCTTGCCCAACTGCCTGTTCAGGCAGAGTCACCTAGGAGCAGGCTGCTCAGGACCACCAAGAGATGACTTTTGGCTATCTCCAAAAATGGATATTCCATAGTCTCTCTGGGCACTGTTCCAGTGCTCACTCCCTCTCACAGTAAAAAAAAATCTATTTATTTATGRTCAGAAGTCTGTACTAACAAACTCCATTAACATTATTATTCGCCCTAATAAAAAGTTTCTCAAGAGAGGCACTGGGAATTTYGATGAAAAACAAAACAACTGAAAGTTCTCCTAGGAAATCTAGGAAACAAAGTCTGCTGGTGCATGCCACTGCCATGTGGCWCAAATAAATGGTAGAATAAAAATCAGAAGACCAACATTTGTGTGGCAGACAATTACATCATTCTAAGTGCTTCATCTGAATACGCAGAAGAAATGTTTGGAACAGTGTTCAAATCCCCAGCTAAGCACTCTGGAAGACAGCCCATGCTAGCATGCCTTAATTTAACATGCTGCAAACTGTTACAACTGTTGAAAGTACACTTGTGTTGGCCAGACTAAAGGAAGAATTTATTCACAACATTCCATGCTGCGTGACGTTGGGAAGCCAGTACAAGTTCTAAAATACTCAAATTATGATAGAAATCTGTATGCACTGGTTCTTGAAATGTTTTGCTTCTGTTTTTATCATAAACTGATAATACAGGATTTAAATTATAGGCTTTATCTCTGACCAGAAGAAGCATTAGAAATTGCTGTAGCCAGAACTACTTGCAGATTTCACAGTTTTTAGCCTGAACATTGGAAATGTGGAATGTCTTTCAGCACCAGTTAAATCCCTGTTTAAAGACAGCTCTTGCAATTCCTTKACACTAACTCAACTCCCTGTAAAATTTCAATTAAAAAAAGTTAAAAAGGTTTTCAAAAGTCTAAATTTGAAGATATACTCACAGTGGCAGCATGTACCATTTTAATTGTGTATCATATTGGTTTCATGTATTTAACAYATTTAAGAAGACATTAAAACATMAAGAAAAAYAGTCCTTGTAAACTACTAAAAATTCTCATGATAAGCCTTTCTGCAATTTAATGGAAAGTAAGGCAAATCTACATCAAAAGGATTTTTATCAGAAACAAAATGCCTGGTCTGAATGACTTGTATTTAAACAGTCTGAACAGAATTAGAGGCAGCCAATTTTACCTGTTTTCTGTTATTTTTCAGAGGAAATGTACAGGTGATTGATTATGCCCAAGTCCCAAAACACWAAAAGACTCCATCTACAGATGGCATCTCCAGCAAAGTGTTTTCCACAGAAGGAAATCTAATTTGTTCAGTTTCCAAGGAAGACAGAACTTGTGACATTTCCTCATTTCCTTCCACACTGACATATCTCTATTCTAAGCACAGAAGACTTCAGATACTAGAAAGGAGTGAAARCCCTGCTGTAGGAACACACCTGTGATATGGGAGGCAAACCAAGCTGAACCAGCTTCACTTTCTGCAGAGAACTGAAGTCACACCTGCAGCATTGAAAAGAGTCAGCTGTTAGAACCCATTCAGATCACATTGTCCAACCACAGAAAAACAGGATTGTTTGGGCTTTTTTCCTCAATCATTTAGACTGAACAGACATGGTAGTGTTAATCCTCAAAATCTCAGTTACAATTCCATCTGTACTGCAATATTACAGTACTATCCACATCATCTGTCTTTCCTGTCTAGGGCCAGTACTGTGATCTGGCATCATCAGATCACATTTAATGAAAGCACATTATAAATTTTCTTCACATCACAGATTACATTCCTCCACCATACTCCTTTAATTATGTTTCCATTTTTTGCTCCAATAATAATCAACATTTCTTTATTTTCAAAGCAGAGCACAACTGACCAAAAAATACCGTTGGAAGCTACAATTTGCTTTTTTAAATTCAAGTTTAGGAGCATAATATTTTCCCTTTTATGCCTGAACTATCATCCTGATTATCTAAGTAACAGTAGAGGTTTTGTGGACTCCAAAATTTTCCTCATAACTGAAAGTTCCTTACCACTTGAAAGAGTGGTATTTTTAATCAAAAAAATGGAAGCTATTAATAAACACCTGCACAAACAATGCAGATGCAGCACTTGATACTGACACTACACTAAATTCCAGTTTCATAAAGATTTAGAGAAGCCATGATTTGTGCAACAGGTCTTTGGAAATGTAAAGCCCTGAAGATCCCTATTTTTGGGCATTCTGACACTACATTTTAAAGGAAGTACACAAAAGAGCAATAACAAAACCACAGAGACACCTCCCACCCTCCCAAGTTCAGAGTCCTTAAGAAAGAACTGATATCACAAATCACTTTCTTGGGTACAGCATCAAACACTCACCTCAATGGATGCACTAATCATGGTCCTTCCAAACCTCAAAGTGTCATCAATATATTCCTATTAAAAAAAGAAAAAAGAATATCAGGTTTTGTAAGCAAGGTAAAAATTTTTTATAAAAGATAAATCAAACCCATTTCATAATGCAACAGAAGTTAAATAATGAAAAATATGTCTTCCACAGGTGAAGAACAATTATAAGGACTACAAATACAAGATGAGAGGAAATGCAACAAAATTTTACTGATAAAAGTATTTATTATTGTAACCTAACTTCTAAACTGGTTCCTTGAGCAATGCCCAGAATAATTACCCACCAAAGTCTGTTCCCTTTATAAATGTAAGAAACCACCCCAAATTCTCATTTCTGCCAGACCAGAAATAAAGCTCATTTTACCCTTTCAGGTAAGTATTCCTTGGGSTGTTAAACCCACCACCTGTGCTCAAGACTCCATAGTGACTTTCAACTGATCATCCCTGAGAACAAACAGAAACTGTCTCTCAAGTTTGTTCTTTCACCTTGAATAACAGACTTGGCCCAGARCCAGGTTTAATTGCCAACAAGTTGGGTATTTGCTATTAGAAAAAGCAGCCTGTGCTGAGACATCTTCTGCAGACACTAAACACCATCTCCTTCACATGCCCCATGCTGATTTCTAGACATCCTTCTTTCCAGCTTCCAGTCTTAAAAAAAGGTGCCTTCTTAAAGGYATGGAAAATTGTTTGTATGCAGTGTGAATTTTTAAAAACACCTTATTTCCTTTGTAACCAGAAAATGCCACTGTCTTCCCAMGTGGAACTGGAGAGACAATGAAGCACAACATCAATAATCATAACGCTAAATTAGCATGTCAATTCTTGCTCCTTTTGAAAAAAATGAGAAAAAATATACATYTGAGATTGCCAAGTGTTGTCACAGAAAAGGGAGAAAAATAATGTCCCACCAGTCATATATTTCACCTTTATTCTGGCTGAAACTAGATTTAAAAGTATCTCAATRCCCTACATCAACTTTAGTATTTGCTGGCATCCCCATTAAGTAGTATATTTGCATATCTACTACTCCTCTCCTTTAAGAAAAAGACATACTTTCACCACATTTACTGTAGTTCCAGGCTAATGCTGCTCTTCAGACATTGCTGTGGTTCACAGCCTGTTCAAAATTTCGGCCAGAATCAAAGTCCCCTTCTGGGAGATGCTGTGCCAAATAAATTCTTGTCCCCATCACATCAATAATCCACTCCAGAAAGTGCAGCACCCTTACAAACACCATGTACTTGTCCTAGGAGTTGGATGTATTAGTACTGAAATGAGAGCTCACAGGAGAACCATGGCAGAGATGTAACTGGAATCAAGTAAGTGCTTTTATACACTGAAGATCTTTGTACAATTAAAGAAACTAAGCAGAAACATAAAAGTACATGTAATAAGGTCAAGCACAAAAACTGTACTAAGATACAAAAGCTGCAAGGAATAAGGAGGATAGGAAGMGAAACCAAGAAAAAAGACAAGTACTAGACATCCTCACCACTTCATCTTGTCTCCCTAAGCTTCAATTACAATCAATTGCAGGTGTTATTTAACAGTGAATTGCCTCTGTTTCAGGACAGGATGTTAGAAAGGCAATGTAGCTTTGGTTCTACTTTTTAAAAGTCAGTTCTACTTTTAAAAAAGCCATCTAAAGGAAATCTCTGCCCATCTCTAACTATTCTACCTATAAGAAAAATCAAGTGTTAAGAATTCCACGGTATGMTCAAAAACAGGTGGAAGCAAAACTAAAGTCTTTCCCAGACATTTTGGCATACAGATGAAGTTTCTTTCCCACCACCAAATCCTGTCAGGATCAACACTGGTACTGCTTGTACAGAACTTCTGCAGCCTGCTCACACCACCTGCAGAATCTCCTCATCCTCTTGCCCCAAGAAATGCTTTCTGTATAGTTCAGTCCACTCATGTAAACCACATGTTGAGTCACTACCCCTTCAGCATCCTCAATAAAATTTTCCTTCCTATGGGGAGAAAAGTAAGAAAATTATGGAAAATGAAGAAAATTAAGGAAAAATGAAAACCACATTCCATGCTTATATATGTTGAGGAAGGTAAATTTAGCCTCACCTCTGATTGTGTTCTACAAGCAAAGTTGCCTACCAAAAAACATCAGAGAACTTATAAGGCTCCTCTWGGACTTCCACACACTACTTCAGCWGCAGATCCCCAGCAGCTGAGAACAWCTGTACAAAAACTTCTTGACTTTACAAAAGCTTTCACACACACAAATTCTCCTAACCTCCCTTTCATACGTGGATAAGCAGGAAAACTTCAGAACACAGCTGGGCAGCTCACTAAAACTCAGTGCATTGCTGCTGTCCCCTGGGAACCCCTCASGAGGGACAGAGGGCCAAGGAAGAGGATTCCCTACTGGTGCAAGCCCAGTGCAGCTGTGAGAAATGAAACCCTGGAGATGAGAGCTCTTTCTCAGAGTAGTAATTGCTAGTTGATGTTAATGAAGTTGATAGGGTCTTAATTTGAAGTGTTGGTCTGTTGTTAAATATTGAATGTTAGAGTTCTAGGACTTGCCTTTAGTTGCCGCTATTGAGCGTTACTATTTTACCCTGTATTTGTATCTCTCTCTGTCAAACTCTATGTTTGTACCCCTTTCCATCGGGAACCACTTCGCCTGCTCCCAGAAGGACTTGCACCCGGACTGAATTTAAATGAGAGGCTGTGGGAACTATATGAACCCTCTCAAAACAACAAACCAGCACATAAACTATGATTTTAACCCAGCAGAACCACACTAAATCACCCACCCTTGACCAGAGTCGGATTTCGTCCTGCCACCATAACTTAATAGTGCTCAGCTTGGAGGATACCCCTAAGCTACGAGCCAACATTTTCTACCTAAAGACTCTGGTGAGGATGGAAGCCCCAGCTCTGCCTAGAGACAAAGCTGCACTGCTCCTCCTCAGAGAGACAAAGCTGCCCTCCTCCTCCTCCTCAGGGTCCTCCTGTGGGAACAGCGGCGCTGTGCGCGACCCCTCGGGTTCCCCACCCAGAGTCGTCTTTTATAAAGGCCTTTTGAAAAAAGCTGCTCTCCTGGCCCTGTTTATCACAGCTACAGCCATTCAGACACAGACCCCATGTACACTGGAAGGTACCCCCAGAACACAGAGCAGAGGCCCAGAGCCAGCCAGTGCCCTGTCAGAACTCAGCACATCCCTCTGGGTTGCCAGGACCCCTGCCAGGGGGCTCAGAGACCCTGGCACACAGCCCAGAGCACCTGTGGGTTTGATTATGACCCGTGGAGCAAATTACCAGCTTTGTATGAAGACCTGAAAGCCACAGAAGTTYAAGTAGTGTAATAATAAAATTATCACTAGGTGAAGGGGCAGATTTTGGGGACAAGATGGAGGGACTTGGGTGTGTCCAGTCTTTCTTCTTCTTCTCTACCTCCATCTTCTGCTGTGATGTTGGCACTTTAGGATTGGTTTAGAGTAGAAGTTCACTGTCCAACACAGGTGATAGGTATCAGAAAGTAAACATGTTATAYGTAGTTTGTAGTATAAAGAGATAACACAGCCCYGGGGGCAGGCAGAGTGCYTCTGTCTRTCCTGCTGGATGGACCTCGGCTGGACAGGAGAAAAATTTTTACAGATAAGATTTAATRAACAACTCCGAGACCGAGAACTGAAGAACTCTGACTCATTCTTYGAACGCGTGGGCTGAAACAGAGACTTTTCACGTGTCTCGGGGCTGCAATAAACTGCARSCTCCCGAGAGTGTCCCAGCAGTGCTGGCAGCAGGGTACGAGCAGGCTGCCCCAGCGTGCCTGCCGATGTGCTAAGCCACTTAGAGCAGCACATCCCGCCGTGGCCACCAGGCATGCGGGGTCCCATGTGCTCGCTGCTGCCTACTACACACACAACGGGCTCAGAGGCACTGCAGACATCTCCACTCGCTTCACAGACACTCCAATCCCACCTTTCTCCTYCTGGTCTTCTCTGCCACACTATTTCACAAAAGCAGCCTGGGGCCGCAAGATATCCCAGCAAGAGAGAGCAAATCTATCACCCTCTGAACAGTGGTTTTGACTCTACCTTCTCTTTTCCCATGTCCTTTAAACATACTTGTGAAAAGTGCATATTATATGGCTCTAYGCAGRTATTTACCATATGTAAYTTGATGTATYGATTAGTAGTGCTCTATTAACATTTTAATAATATGATAAACATAGCCTTGTAATTAAAAGGTGACTTTTGTAGTTAAAATAAGAACTATGTTAGTGGGATTTTTTTTAAGAAAGGAATGAGGCACTYGCACCAGAYAGCAGCCACAGGACACCTAWATCTTTCAGASAAAAAGAATTTATTGCCCTCTTATCAGAAGAAACAAACTTCTTCCCGCCTCAAAGGCACTGCTAGGATTAGGAGGAAGAAGCTGATGATGACCAGACAGAATCCTGTATTTGAGTGGAATTTATGTATCATGTATGAAGTGTATGAATATGCAACAGGTTATTGTTTTTAAGGGTTAATCCTTTGTTAATGGGGGTCCTTTTTGCTGCCCAGAAAAAGATACCCGGACGTCCGTAACTCTTTGTCTCTATTGTCTCATATTGTCCTCATTCAATTTGTCCAAATTAYTATTACTCTAATTGTATTACTATTTTTATAACCATTTTATTACTATTAAACTTTTAAAATTTTAAAAACAAGTGATTGGCGTTTTTCACAATACTTCACAGAAAGAAGTCTCAAAAGAAACACCCCTATCCCCTCACAAACAAAGCTCTAAGTGTCAGAAGGCAGAGCTCTACAAGCAAAGGCAATGTAGCTTTGGTTCTACTTTTAAAAAGTCAGTTCTACTTTAAAGAAGCCTTCTTTGCTAACCAACAATATTCCAGTCTGACCCCACATCAGGGGTTAAGTTTAAGGCAGCAGTTCAAGCAGACAGACACTTCTCACACAGGACACAAAACAGCAGCAGCATAATTTTCAAGACCAACACTTTCTGCATTCAACTTCATCCATAACCAAAAGAACAAGTAAAAGTTCTTTAGAGTAATACAACRGTATCACAAAGAATAACAGGGATATTAATTGACTCCTCTGCTGTTCAGTGCTTGACAAGCTAAGTTAACGCAAATATTTAAGCAGTTTAAAACTTGCACTACAGGGATATAACTGAATGTGGAATGCAGTAAGACAATCCAGTTAAAAATCCCAATAATCCACCATCCTTATAGAGGAATTCTAGGCCATGCAATCAAAACTGGAGACAAAAATTCCTTTTCAGAAACACCTGATTATCTGGTAATTATGATGTGGTAATGTTATGAGTATAATACAGTGTCTACAGGACACTCATGCCAGTTATTACACAAGGCCTTGCTAAGAACATGACGTTCCTTTTAACATAGGCCAACCATAGCAACCCTATGGAAAACACTACAGTTGATCTAGACTAGTGATAATTTACTTGTTCTACTGGCTACCAGTAATCTTCTTGCTTTTAAACCACAACAAATATACGTCATCCCATGGTAACTTGCTCATTTCCTTATTCTTTGAGGGGTGAAAAAAAGATTTTTTCTTTTATGCAGCAAAAGATTTTTTTTAAYGCAGTAAAGCATATTCTAATAAAGATGTTAGAGAAATAAGGGTGTGGCAAGAACCCAGGAAAAAAGAAAACTGTTTATCAGTCTGTATCTAAGCCAAACACTTCCTGGTCATAATAAACGTCTGAAGTAGAAGAAGAATCCAGAACTMTACTGGCAATCACTTTCCCCACTTCATTCTATCTTCATACTTTGAGACYAAACTCCATCAACATCTCAGTTTACTAGAAAAGCTTATTAACATAAGAGCATACTGTTCAGGGAGAGGCTCAARTAAGTTTATCAAGTAAACTGTGTTGTTCCATACTTTAATCTTATGACTAGAGGAAGAAAAAGCGGACAAGGTATTATGCCAAGAGTGTGCTGCCTCTTTAATGCCTCTCTGTGGAAATCCAAAATGAGTAACAGTAAATTGTAAAAATAAAAATTACTTGGATTTTCACCAACWGAATTTGTTTGCTAAAACRAATATAGGAAGYCTATAACAAGTCCCACCAACAGACAAAGAAAAATTCCAGCAAAACCATGCATTCTTTGAATTATAAATGAAACAAAAAAAACTTGCCAAATCGGTGAAGAAGTGCACAAAAGCCAAAAACCTGCTTTCCATGCCTTTGCCTTCTGCACTACATCAAGCCAAACCACTTCTTCATGGGACAGACCATCCTCTTTCACTGCAGTGTTTGACATTTATGACACCCAACTACAATATCTTCCTTCTACCTTGAAACACACACTYGAAATGGCCAAAACCTCACCAAAACCTGAAAGTTTTGGTAGACTTTTTTCTTCTACTCCAGGCCAAAGGCCATCTCTTTTCCTCTATGTGTTACTAGTAAGGTGAGCAACCTGCACAGTCCAGAATCAGGATTCCACACCTCAGGACAGTGTTGTCATCACAAGACTAACACCTAGCGTTGCATGGAGCAAGGACACAGTCCAGTCCTACAGTGAAACTTCCTCACTTTGCAGAAAYAACGCAAGTTTCAGAGACAAAGGCAAAACAGAAAGATCATAAAAGCACTCAAACACGTACAAGCATAAGCAAGAAGGAACTTGATGTTATAGTGCAACAATGTGGGCACTCTCCCTAACATCAATCAAACTGTGGCTGAAACAATACTGGCAACTTGGAAGGTTTTCTCACTACACTAATCAGGTTTTTACTCTACTTCTGACTTGACAGMTACTCTTACCACTAGAATCATTAGAGAATTTCCACTTCTTTCCCTTTACTCGTGAAAGCTATTCAATCTCAAATGTCCAAGACAATMAATCTCAAAGTCTTGCATTTGGAAAAGAAAGATATGAGCTTACAAGGAAGATGGAGAAAGACTTCTTATCAGGGCATATGGTGACTGGATGAAAGGCAGTGGTTTGGAACTGCAAGAGGGTAGATTTAGATTGGACATACATTGGATGAAACAGTTGGACTCAAGGATCTCAGAGGTCTTTTCCATACTTAATGGTTCTGTTTCTTTGATCCAAACCAATGCACTGTCTCAGCCAAGTTACTTTTTCACTGGACTACACTTACAAAGCACTGTAGTTGCCCAATACCTCATACCTCCTGGGAGGCCTTTTTAAGCTCCTATGGTACATGGAGAAATGCTGCCCCATTAGGAAAATGCTTACCCTATTACGAAAAGTCAAATGTAAAGCGTCAGCTTGACTGTTACCATGCTGCTCACCTATTTGCATGAAACTGTACTTACATAAAGCGTTTTGTAATCATGCGTGTAATACTATGCACTTAATGTGAACAGCAGCACAGCCACACCGTCTCAAAAACAGACTGTCCTTACAGCTACAGGCAGCTCAAAAACAAATGGGCAGCACCTGTTGCCTACTCTACCTGTAGCTCGTACATCTCAGCGGCGCTGASATTCTGGTACTCGCTACCGCACGGTCCCTCCCGTGGAGCAGCCCGCCCGCCCGGTGGGGCCCAGCTCGGTACCCGCGGTGCCGCTCAGCGCCCCGGGACACGCGTGCCCTCCGCCGGTTCCCCCGCTCCGCACCCCGGGCACAGCCGTGGCCGCAGCCCGCAAAGCGGAGCCCCGCCGGGGGACCGGGTCCGGCCCCGCCGCCTCCTCCCCMGCTCCGGGCCAGGGCCAGCGCCCCCTGCGCGCCCCTGCCCGGCCCCAGCGGCCGCCCCTCGGAGAGCCCAGCTGCCGTCCCGGCCCCGCTGCGGGTGTCGGTGCCCCCACTCCCGGACGCCCTCCCGTCCAAGGCGGGCGGGGGCCGTGCCGCACTCAGCCCCGCACCCCGCCCCGGGGAGCGACTCACAGCCGGCCGCCGCTTCCCTCGCCGCGGTTTCACGGGCAGCGGGGGGGGCGTGTCACAGCCGCCCTTCGGAGGGAGCCCCGCCGCGCCCCCTCCCCGGCGGGCCGGGGCCGGCAGCGGGCCGGACCCCGCGGCACAAGAGGGACCCGAGCGCGCATCGTCCCGGCAACGGGAGAGCCCCGGCGCGAGGGTTACGTAACCTCGGCCCGGCGGGCGGGGGAGGCGGGAGAGCCCCTGTGCCCCCCGCGGCCGCCGCTCGCCGCCCCCTCCCGTCGTTCCCCCCGGGTCCCCCAGCCCCTTCAGGCCGCGGGGAGCGCGCCCGGCGGGCCCCCACTCACCGCGCGCGGCGCGTCCCGCCGGCCCCGCGCCTCCCGGCTCGGGCTTCATACGGGCAGAAACCGTGACCGGCGACCGCGCGCCCGCCCGCCCGCGCCCCATTGGCGCGGCTCCGTGACGCCAGCGTAGACGCGACGGGCGGGGCGGGGCGCGCGCCGCTGCCATTGCCGCGCGGCCGCCGCTCACTTTACATAAGCCTCACGTGTGGCACCCATGTTCCACCGAAAGCCGCAGGCGCCTCCCGAAGCCGGCGCCCGCCGCCGGCCCGGCCCCTCCCCTCCCCCGCGCCGCTGCCGCCGCCACCGAGGCGCGCTCACCGCCGGCCCCCGCGCGCTCCGCCGAAGCCGCGGTAGCTCGCGCTGCCTCCACAGCGCCGCCACCGCCGCTACGGGAACCGCCGGGCCGGGGAGGACGGTTGGGGGGCAGCGGTCACGTGGACGGCCCCAGGGAGAGCGGCTCCCGCCCCCGCCCTCTCGGAGCGCGCGCTGCGTTGTCGTGCGCTCGCGCGCGGGCAGAGCCGTTGGTGCGCGCGCCGGGCCTGGCCCGGGCCCCTCAGCGCAAGCTCGGGCCGGCCCGAGCGCCCAGCCAGGGCTCCCTGAGCCGCTCCCGCCAGGGCCCCCCGAAGGCGCCCCGGCAGGGCCCCTGAGCGCTCCCGGACAAGGCCGCCCGGGCCGCTTCAGGCTGCGGCCGCAGCCCTGGGGTCACCCTGCCGCCGCTCGGTTCGCTTACATAAGGCAGCAGCGCCCGGATCCCATTTCCTGGTGCTGCCGCCCGCGCTGGGTGCACGCCCTGAAGTTTCGAAAGTGCCCCCGCGTATTGTTCAGGAGGCGCCGGGTCACAAAGCAAAGGGCAGCGCAGGAGAGCGTAGGGCTGCTGCTTTCTCCCGCACCGACCCGCAGCATCAGCCTGAATATAACTACAGCAATGATTAAACTAAGAATTTCTGAGCTCTTAAATGTACTGTTCTCGGCACGTTACTATACGAGTGCTTTCAATTCTGACTGTTTAAAGAAGTTTTTCATATTTATTAAAAGAATATTTCCCCCTTGTGTTCAAGCAAAATATTCAGAGACCATTGACATTTCCCATCTCACAGTAAGGAAGAATTTAATGAATTCTTGTACATTGGTCACACAGGTTTTCGCTCAGGCCCCTGCACCATCCATCCTACACTGGTGAGAGAACCCGAGCAGTTTGGTGAGATAACCCCACAACCCATTGCTGAACACTTCGGCCTGCTCCAGCCTCCACATCTTCTAAGGCTAGGCAGAGCAACCAGTAGCTGAGAAGTTAATGTTAGTGTATGTGTATTCTGAGCTTCCTGTGTCTCCGCTGTGGTAGATGGCTTTGCAAAGAGGAACAGAGGATGTGCCAAAGCCACGTTCAGGCTGACAGCGTTTTACACTCCCTGCATGCAGGCAGTTGCTCCATAGGATGAAGCACAGGACAGCCATCAGGGCTTCCACTGTTTATCTGCAAAATGAGGTTAATGCCGCTTCCCTCCCTCGCTGTGGTGTTAAGGATAAGTCCATTAGGTCCACAGATATTTATGCTCTGACTGTTACAGAAACAGCCTGCGAGTAAAGGACTGTGGAGTATTTAACTGCTGGRCAGGAGAGGGGGTGGGCAGCGGAAGCATTAGGACCAGATTCTGCAACTGGATTTGTTGCAATGCACAAGTCAGCTTACCAGGATACCATTCTTAGGTTGCACTCTTCTGAGGAGTCTAATTTTAAGATTAATCCTAATTAGGTAGTMTTTTTGTAGTTTGGTCAACCCGTTGTTGGTAGGCCTTCGCATCCAGAATTTTACTGTCTTTTTGKAAGTTCTCTGCTTTAGGGTTAAAGGGATGTAGAATAATATTCTTGGTTTCCATGGGATGTTGTTTTTCATGTTACATGCCAAAAATACCTGTCCCTGACTGTGTGCTAAGGGCTGTGGTCTCTTACCACGGACTCCAAAGGCACTTCAACCAAAGCAAAACCTTGAGATCCACACTGTCCCCCACCCCATCAGATTCCAAGTATGAGGAGGATAGAAAACCATGGCACTAGAGCTAAATGAGTTCCCAGGACACAGATTCCCCACTGCAGCAGGACATGCCAGTCCTGGCAGAAGAGTAACCCCCACCACCACAAACAGCCAGTACTTTCCCACACTGGTAACTACCAGAGGCATTACTTGAGTTCTGCTTATGTTAAAGGGATACTAACCAATTGTTTCAGTCAAGCTTAGGGAAATAATTTAAAAGTTCTATTCATACCATCTTTTAGTGGTTACATCTTTATATTTAATGTACCAAAAACCAGGGTAAGCTGTGTTACTCAAAATGTGATTATGCACCCTGAACAAGTTCAGTCCAAATTCTGCAACTTCCAGAAAATTGKCACAAGAGAAATCATGTGTGGAGATACAAATTATTCCAGACACCTCCAATTTGAAATAACAAGAGTGCAGGCACATGGCTTCTAAAGGAGTGAATATTGCTATTAACTCATCTACTAAGGAACAAAGCAAAATAAAATTATTGCAAAATTTTATGGGTTCTACATGTTTGTTTTGAAGGTCACTTTGTCTGGTAGGCAGGAGTAAAATACGTATATGCACACACAAATGGTTCTACAGAACACAAAGCTTGTAAGAAAGGCATCAAAATGGTTGTGGTTTTTTCCCAGCTTTGTTTATTTTGTGTGTGKWTGTGTGTGTGTGTGTGTGTTCAGTTGTAACTCTTGGAGCATGGCAGAACAAATCACTGCTATGTTCAGCGAGCCCTTTGTGTGCCTCGCACACCTGGTCCCCCAGTGGTGCTGCCCCAGGGCGGCTCTGCCAGGGTTGGGGCACAGCTCTGGTTCTGCCCAGGGCTGGGGCACAGCTCCGGACACAGCTCCGGACACTGCCCAGGGCTGGGACACAGCTCCGGGCACTGCCCAGGGCCGGGCCACAGCTCCGGTTCTGCCCAGGGCTGGGACACAGCTCCGGGCACTGCCCAGGGCTGGGGCACAGCTCCGGTTCTGCCCCAGGGCTGGGGCACAGCTCCGGTTCTGCCCAGGGCTGGGACACAGCTCCGGGCACTGCCCAGGGCTGGGGCACAGCTCCGGTTCTGCCTCAGGGCTGGGGCACAGCTCCGGTTCTGCCCAGGGCTGGGACACAGCTCCGGGCACTGCCCAGGGCTGGGGCACAGCTCCGGTTCTGCCCAAAGGCTGGGGCACAGCTCCGGTTCTGCCCCAGGGCTGGGGCACAGCTCGTTCTGTCCCCCAGGGCTGGGTCACAGCTCCGGTTCTGCCCAGGGCTGGGGCACAGCTCCGGTTCTGCCCAGGGCTGGGGCCACAGCTCCGGTTCCCTGTCCCAGGTTGGGGCACAGCTCTGGTTCTGCCCAAAGGCTGGGGCACAGCTCCGGTTCTGCCCCGAGCTGGGGCACAGCTCTGATTCTGCCCAGGGCTGGGGCAGAGCTCCGGTTCTGCCCCAGGGCTGGGGCAACAGCTCCGGACACTGCCCAGGGCTGGGGCACAGCTCCGGTTTCTGCCAGGGCTGGGCGCACCAGCTTCCGGTTCTGCCCAGGGCTGGGGCACAGCTCCGGTTCTGCGCAGGGCTGGGGCACAGCTCCGGTTCTGCCCCAGGGCTGGGGCACAGCTCCGGTTCTGCCCAGGGCTGGGACACAGCTCCGGACACAGCTCCGGGCACTGCCCAGGGCTGGGGCACAGCTCCGGTTCTGTCCCAGGGCTGGGGCACAGCTCCGGTTCTGCCCAAGGCTGGGGCACAGCTCCGGTTCTGCCCAAAGGCTGGGGCACAGCTCCGGTTCTGCCCAGGGCTGGGGCACAGCTCCGGTTCTGCCAGGGCTGGGGCACAGCTCCGGTTCTGCCAGGGCTGGGACACAGCTCCGGACACAGCTCGCGGCACATGCCCCAGGGCTGGGGCAGCAGCTCCGGTTCTGTCCCAGGGCTGGGGCACAGCTCCGGTTCTGCCAAAGGCTGGGGCACAGCTCCGGTTCTGCCCAAGGCTGGGGGCACAGCTCCGGTTCTGCCAGGGCTGGGACACAGCTCCGGACACTGCCCAGGGTCTGGGGCACAGCTCCGGACACAGCTCGGACTCTGCCGGCCCTCGTGCGGCCCCGCCGTGGAAATGCTGCTCCTGTGGGACTCCCTATGGAATCCCGCTGCTTCTCACACTTRTATCAGTAGAATTTAGCCACACACGCAAATGCCAAACCTTTTCCCAGCATTCATAAAAAGTAGAATTTTTGCTTAACTGAACCAATTCAGTCAGTTCTGATAAGCAGCGATGTATTGACAGTGGTATCTACATTTTTAAAGGGGAAAAAAATCCAAGTCTTTCAATATGGAAAAATAATAACTTGAGACCACTAGGAAAACTACCTGAGGACTGCTTGCTTGCATTTGCTAAGGAAATAAGGCTCCTCTTTTTGAATAGCTGTGCTTCCCYATCCACTTGTCGAGGTCTCCTGTTCCAAGATACTCCACAGCACTGACGGAACTGTATATTATTAAAAAAAACAATCAATACTTTACAGCTGGAGCCCACGTCTAATTCTTCATTTCCTAGGTCTAATTACTCACCATTTACAGTGACGCTGACAGTCATTGATTCTTGCAAAGATCCGGAAAGGCTTTTTTTGCTAATGAGCAAAAGTCGTCACTCTTACTCTCCATACAGACAAAGGAGGAGGAAAGGAAAAAACCCACTATGCCCATTACCAGTAAATATATGGACAGGTTTTTCTAAAAGAATTGGAGTGTGTAGGAACAAACTGTAACAAATAGACAGCAATATCATACAGTTTTGAAAATGCTTTGATTAAAATGCAAAGGAATGTAAAAAACCCGATAAAGAACTTCAAGTCAAGCAGCAAGTTCCTGAAATATGCTGCAGTTCAAAAGTCCTTTGCACAAGTGTCTGCTTGTTGCCAGGCAGAAAACCTTTGCTAACAACTTCTGGGGAGTGTAGGTTTTCATTCTGTCCCTATTCTTACTGTTTTCTAACTATTCTTATTAAATTCAGTTTCTGTTGGCAAATGCAGTGCAATTTTATGTTCCAAACATCTTGAAAAGTGACACATGAAGGAGCCCTGAATTGTTCTTTTAGAAGGATACAAATGGAAGGGGTGTATCTCCCCACTGTACCTCCATGTGCTCATCCCCAAGCTCATGAGCATGATTTTAGAAGCAGACAGCTCAGAGCATTCCAGGTCTGAGATCCTGCTGTTTAGTGTGTATTAGTAACTCATTTTCAGCAGTCAGCCTCACAGAAAGCTGAATGAAGAGAGCTTGAAATTGAATTCAGTGCTGAAAAGGGGTTTAAAGCTTCCTGCAAAACTCAGAGAGTGATAGTTTGTGATTTCACGGTCTGCCTCAGGTGATCAAAGTCCTTACACATCCACCAAAAAGAACAGTCCTACCACCTCCACTCAGTTAAAAATCAGTGATTATGCAACTGTACTCTTAGTTAGGTTAGGAAACCAACTTGACTGAAAATATCCCATGAAAGAAGTTTTTGGTTGGRTTACATCACAGCTGTGGGAGCACAAAAGCCAAACCAAAACAGGATCAAAGAACATATTTTGAGCTGGAGCGAGGATCCAAGACCAAGAGGAACATCAAATTACAGAGTTAGGCACTTAAAATGAAATTTGCATGTCATTAGATTAGCATAAGAGAGCTAATGAGAGATGCCAAGAAGGAAAGTGCATCCTTATTCTTGCCTACTGTGTTGGATTTATACATCCTCTTCTGCCCTGATAGAAAGTGATTACATCAGGTTGGGCTTCACCATTCAAAAGCATCCAGACATTTATGCCAAAGACAGCTTTCACAGCATTTCTGAGCTGATCTAACATTTCCCTTCCATGAAGGGGTTGGCACCACTGCCACCAAGTWCTCATGGCTATGTGGTCTTGACTGTTCCTTTTCCCACTCTGCTACTTCCTTGGCCCCTCAGTGAGCCAGTTCAATTTGTTAACCTCTCAGAAAGCTCCCTGGGTTTGTTTCCTGCCTGTAACTGCTGAATATTCCTTGGTGAGAAAGTACATTCCCAAGTCCAGGTATGCCATGGACAGGGCATTGAAAAGCTCTTTTGAAGGCAATGAGACTGGAGAAAATATTTCCACAGCTTTTGAAACCTGAGGCGCACTCCTTTCTGGATTAAATGTGCCCATATTTAGCAGGTGTTCTTGAGACACCCAMATTCTTCAACAGACACCTGAGCATCCAGGCCTAGGACATGGTGCTGGACCTGTAGCACAGTGTATTCCAACCCTTGCCTCCCCACTGGTTCCTAAGGCACCCTCTTTGCATTGATTTCAGCTCTGCATTTGCTGACCAGAGTCAGTTTCCTGCCCTCCATCACGTTTGTGATCTGCTTTTGGGCTTACAGCTGCAGAGTGAAATGTTACCAATCTCTTACAGGAACACAGTGAGAGACATCCCTTGCTTCACAGACAGAGTAAGGGTAGAGTGGCGACATGTGGGTACTGACTTCCCCACCAGTGAGYATTTATGCAATTTTTATTAAATAATCATTACATAAAGTGCTGGATTAGGTCTTGGCATGGGATTGGAGCTGSACTTGCTCACAGGTAAACTGACAATCACCGTGCCAGGGAGTCATGCTACTGGGAATTGAARCACCCTCCCTCCTTACTTTGTTTTCATTTTTAACAAATATGATAACATTAACAGACTATAACAGGAACATTTGTAAGAAACTGGATGCTGAGTGGCAAACTAGCTGGAATGTGCTGCAGCACAGCGACTGCCCTCCCTGCCACAGCCCCAGGCCTGACTCCAGGCAGACTCTCAGCCACTCYTTCCACAACAGTGCTAATTATAGACCGGTGATTTGTACTTGTTGAGGAAGGAAGAGCCAAATTTTAAATGGGAAAGAGTGTCTTTCTGTATAATTCTGGAGAGTGTCTCTTAATTAAAACCACTTCATTTTCAGATTGGATTTCCCATTACTCCTCTGTGTCAATTAATTTTCCGGCTTTCGTTCACACTTGAGCTGTTTTGAGCTGCTCGTTGCTGCTGCTGAAGTCAGAGGAAGCTTGGGTTTGTTTTCAGGACTTTTTGTGTTCGGTGACTGCCCGAGTTTGCTTCAGGAAGAAAACCTGATGTACCTGGCCACACTGCTGGAAACAAAGCAGGGATKTTAATAATCAGGCATTGCAAAAGTCCCTTGTACTAAGTCAATCTGAGAGACTTCAGTAAACAAAGTTTTACAGATGCTATCAATAAATAGAAGTTTCTGATAAGYGATCAGAAATTGTTTGGGGTTAATTCTAATCAATTAGAAGGAAAAGAGAAAGGACAGCTCACTTTGCACAYTGTCATTGAAACACAGAACCAGGGGGTGAAGGATTGATACAAAGTGTGTTTGAATAAATCCCTTTGATATAAACAGTTTTGGCAATTGCTCAAGAGAGTAACTTGAGCAAAGGGGGCAGAAATCTTTCCCATCTTTGTGGATTATCTGGAATTTAATTGGTATGAGCTTAACTACAGTCCTTTACTAAGTGCAGCTCTGGGGACAAAATCCTCAACCACCTYGTTTCCTGAGTGTAAAATTTCTTGAGAATTATGTGGCTGGAATATCCTTGGGATTTCTTCCTATCTGTCAGTASACAATAAATTTAAAATTACCATGTGAATGGGGAGAAGCAAACAAGCAGACAAAATCAAAACAATCACATAAGCCTTTTTTACACAGAAACCAACTAAAATATAGTACTCATTACCATAATGAGACATATTCTATCCACTTATAACATGTCATACTTCATTAGCAGTACAAGAACTCTGGAATTCAATGATTTTGTTGTGTAACTTCACAATAAAAAAAAATTAAACAAGTAGTTTAAGTCAGTGAATAGAAAAAATAAAAACCCAAACCAAACTAAACCAAACCCTTACATTTCTTAAAGGACAATGGTTAAAGGACATTAAAAAAAAAGGCAGGAATTAGTAATCCTAAGTAATATTAGTTATTTGTTGTTCCTTAGAGGAAAGGCT
This sequence comes from Sporophila hypoxantha, assembly GCA_002167245.1. Lineage (NCBI taxonomy): Eukaryota > Metazoa > Chordata > Aves > Passeriformes > Thraupidae > Sporophila > Sporophila hypoxantha. Next base: position 8,405,356 of record NDFG01000044.1, on the reverse strand, counting down.
GTGCTACATGAAAGCAAAGGAATTATATTTGAGAAAAATGGAGTRGCCAGAACAAAACAGAAAGATGAAAGAAATCTTACCTTGCCAAAAAAGCCTAGTTGTGAGATATGCCTTCCATACACATTTATAAAAATGCTGCTCATGGTTTCTTTGGGTCTGGRTAGAGAACTAAGTGAGCATTGGGGTGTCTTTCTTTCCAGTGGGTCTAAAAAACTGATCCAGCCACATTTCATTCCTTTTATTGATATGGGTAATTTACAATTATCATTTTGTTTCCCCAGCCCTGCTCTCCTACTGTGCATTACTCACCAGCTGTGGTTGGTAACAACGCTGGTAGCTTTTGCTGCCTTCATTTAACACTGAAGAAAGCAGTGCTTAGTTGGGAGACTGGTTCCTCTCATGCAGGGATAGCATTCTTGGGCTTTGTAAAGTGAACACAGTGCAAGGAAGACTTGGRGCAGCCTTAGAGCCCATCTGCATTGTAGCAGCAGCCTGAGAGGGGATACCCAAGTCAGCTTTGAAGTAGTGGCACCCACTGGACAGGCACAGAGCCTGGTGGATGGAAAGCAAACCCAAGGACCCAAGGGGTGCAGGATCATGGAGCCTGTGGTGCCAGAGCCCTGCTGCAGCTGGGAGCACACAGCAGTGTGGGCAGGCTGCAGTCCTGCTGCTGCTGCCCCCCTAACTCTTGGTGCCTGGAAATTTGCTGAAGTGTTTCCTCAGGTGCTCCCCCACTCATGGCACTGCTGGAACAAGGAGAATTTTCCTCTGCAGAAAGGCTTTGCACCTTCACTGTGCTGGTTTCCCTACAGTCCCATCTGGGATTCCCTGTCAAGGGTTACCTACTCACTTTAGAGGAGGGTTAAAAGCAAACAGGAGTTTTGATGAAACTTCACAGCTYGTATTTAAACACTGGGCTAATCTGCTTCAGCTGTGCTTTGGCCTGTGGCTGGAATATCCTTGGGATTTCTTCCAACTCTTACAACTCCCCTCAACTCCTTATTCTAGCCCTGCTCTCCACTATTCTCATCCTGTTCCAATGATGACGTGACATTGTACGAGAAAGCACATTCCAAGGTCACCATAGCCAGAGAGGATGCTGTCCTACTCTTCAAGGCACTTCAGAAAGCAAACTGAAAAAGGGAATTGTTAAAATGACAGATGAATTTTTTTAAATGACAGATTTTGGACTTCACTGGAACCTAATGACCAATGAATCAACTTTTCTTGTCATACACTGACTTACTACTGAGAAAACATGTCCTCAAGTTCTAAAACGCAATTAAAGCTCATGATGTCCCTCCCTATCTAAAAGCAATTACCTCACTATAAACCTGGTCATTAGAACTTGGACTCAGGTCCCTCAGAAGTACAAATCAGTGCCCAAGACCAGAGACCTGGCACTTGCCACATCATGAGGCCCTTACACCACACCTCGAATTGTGAGATRGGGAATCTTGCAATTCACACTGAGTTAATGTCAAATGGCAGTTACAGCAGCCAAATCTATYTRAATGAAGTYTTTCCCAGCCACACRYTGGATGACAGTACAATGAATTTTAYAGGGAGACTATTAACAAAATATACTTGAAAATTGCCCTGGGCCCATCCAAGCACAGCCRCTGCTCCTGAGGTGAGTGCATTCCCTTGTTTCCCATTTGGGATGCCACAGCAATCCTGTACTATCAGTCCACTACAATCAAAGTGAAAGAACAGAARAACTAGTATGAGGATTTGTGTATTCCACATTCAAAAATTGTGCTACTATTTGCATACTTTAATAGCTTCATCTGAAACAAAGCCTCAGTTCCTCTTATATAATCAAGATTTTTTCTCTGTTGTCARTGGCACTGGTGGAGTTCAGATTTTATAATACCAAAAATATTTTACAAATAAAGCTCCAATTTTCAAAGTTTACCCTGATATATTGCAATTTCTTTTGCCTACTTTGTCAAAAACTTTTATCAAAGCAATAATTGATTTACTGCAAGGTGGAAAGGCAAAAGCATACCAGGAACTAATTTCTTAGCTAATTGTTAAGAAAACTAAATGTGAAAGTTGAACACTCTTGTATGTGAAGCTACACAACCAAGCTTTGATGGTCAAATTAGACACAAATCTCCTTATTTTCAGAATCCTGTTCTCATCTCAACACCATCATTATCATAAATMTGGATGATGGTCTCTGCAGCAYACCAGCATTTAGTATTTTTAAAGCYTTTTGGTTTTAGATCCAGGAMACAGAACCATCCATTGCTGCTGTAAGTATTGGCATGTCCATGTCTGCTGTGGAGGTGATTGCAGTGTGAGGGCTGGGACACCCCCAGAGAAGAGGGAATTGTTGTGGAGCTCTTGTTTCAAACGTGCTCCTGCAGCACAGGAAGGGGTGTGTGAGAACACTGTGCAGAGCTCACTGCAGAACTCTCTGTTCTCCCTTCAGTTCTACTTTACTGACTTTGGAGAAACCAGTTATTAAAAAGGAAGGTAGGGAATGTTCTTAAATGAATCATGTTTGTTCTGTGACTGTCAGACTGCATCCACAACTGGTTGAGTAGCTCCATTCAGCTGTGAGCTCATTCCCATGCAGCACATGACACAGGGAGCCTTTGTACAGCTGCAGGCAACATGCTTCACGTTGGCTCCTGACTCTGGAGGTTGTGAAAAATGCATGTATTTTATGATTGGCTTTTCGCAAATATTAAAATGAATGTTATATGTGTTGTGTTAGAAAGTAATGCTGTATTAATTCTCTTAAGTAGTGTGTTAAATATAGTTTTAGGTTATGAAAAATGTTAAAATAGAAACTGTGCTATGTAGGATACTCTTTTTTTAAGAAAGCACTCGCAGTGAGACAGCAGCCCCAGGACACCTGAATCTTTCAGAGAAAGAGAATTTATTGCCCCATTATCAGAATAAACGAACTTCTTCCCACCTCGAGGGCGCTGCTAGGATTAGAAGGAAGAAGCTGACACTGACCAGATAGAATCCTGTATTTGAATGGAATTTATGCATCATGTATGAGGTGTATGAATATGCAACAGGCTGTTGTTTTTAAGGGTTAATCCTCTGTTAACATGGGTCCTTTTTCGGGCTCGTGCTGCCCAGAAAAAGGTACCCGGCTGTCTGTAACTCTTTGTCTCTATTGTCTCATACTGTCCTAATCCAAATTGTCCAAATTATTATTACTCTAATTGTATTACTATTTTTATAACCATTTTATTACTATTAAACTTTTAAAATTTTAWAAACAAGTGATTGGCGTTTTTCACAGAGGTGCTGATGGAGGGATCAACAGGTACTTCATGTCAATGCAGAGTTTTCTGATGCTTGCAAAAGCACAGGACAGGCCCAAAACACACAAGAAACTCACAGCCTTTCATTTGAAGACCAAGGTGCATTTATATTTTATACTTGCTTATAAACAAGAGTTGAAAGATTCTATGAATGACAAACAAGACAACATGATCAGTCAGCTTCAGCAATGCCAAAACAGGGAATGTCAATGTGTAAGAAGCAGCTCTGGAAGCATCAGRACARTGCAAAGATGGCTTAGGCAAAGTGTGCAACTTTTGTAGCTGATCATCTGATTACTTTTTTCCATAGAGAAAGTGGGGAATTTAAGAGTTAATGGACTTACTTGAGAAGTAATAGCTGTTGGAGACAGAGGGAGAACAATATTTCATTCAGCACCATGAAACAGAACAGGTGGGATGAAGCAAAGAGGAAGAATGAGACAATGACAAACCCACAAAAAAAATGCAGTTATGTTTGAAAACACTTGAGAAATTTGAAGCCTTGGCTAAAGAAACTGATGTACAAGAGATGAAAAGGAGTTCTGAAAAACTAATAAAATGAATGCCAGTTACAGCAGAATGGCTGACCCAAGGAGTGGACAATGCACTTTAATCCCATACAGACAAATTGTGACCAAAGTTATTTTGCATTTGAGGTTGAGTCTGACCCTCTTGGCCTGTGTTGGCATTATTTGTGAAATAAATTCCCTGGAGCAGTGAGCAGTGACTGACAGAGCCCCTGCTGTCACCGTGCAGTGCTGCCTGCACTGAGTGCCCCTGTGTGACATTCCCAGGCTGGCACCATGGGGTGGTGGCTCTGCCCTCTGGATGCTCCTGACAGCAGCAGAGTCACTTCAGGGAGCTGCAGCAGGCAGCTGGCTGCACTGCTGGACAGTGAAACCAATAAACAYGGGGCTTTTTGTTCTTTGGGGTTTTCCCTCCATTCAGGCAGTTTTAAAATCAAGGCAACATTTCTTTTGAAATATTTACTTATTTATCTATGGGGAAAGAAAGCTTTAAAGACAGCCTGGTTTTTGGCATTGCAGATATATGGTGATGGGCCCACCCTTGTCAGGGAATTTTGAGGGGCAGAGATGGTTCTGCAGATCCCTCCAGAAGGCTCCCAAAGAYTGTGCTGTGGGCTGCAAAGAGAAAACAATCAGGAATAGAAGCTGCTGGTTTGAGTGGATTGAATTTTGACTCCTCCCTCACGTCTGGGCCAAATAGGAGCAGACAGGTTTTATGCTGACAAGGTCCTTTTTAATGATGATGTTCCTTTTGCTTCCTCTCTGTTCCAGGCTCACACCATGATGTGTTCTACAAGGCTGGAGAAGTGTTCAGCTGCACTTAACTGGGTATTAATGATCTACCCAAAGGCCATTTTTAATCAAGCCCAGACACAGGGATGCCTTGTMTTAAYTGCAATACCCTACATGAGAGCTGATAAATCTCCCTATGGGCAAGGGAAGCCCACAATGGGCCCAGCACCACCACTGACACAGCCAGGCTTGGCTTTCTCACTCCATACAGTTTCARATGCCAGGCTCAGCTGCAGCAGATGTGGGCTGGCTCTGTCTGTGCTAAAGACAGGCCTTGAGGATCCTTGTGCTTACAGCTGTCCAAAGATGCCTCTTCTCCTCAACAAAGACTGTGGTTTTTTTCATCTAGCTGCCAACCCTAGGCATCCTGAAAGAATAGTATTTTCAACAGGCATTCAAAGAGAACAGAGATGCCTGAGTAGTSAAGAAATGCCCAGCTAGGGAGTGCAGTAGGCAGGTTTTACTTTTGGTATAAAAAACATCTCTGGGAAGAAAATGTCACGTAAGGTGTGAGACTTTTGACTAAAACAAAAGATTGAAATGAAACTGTTGGGTGATTTGATAGGCAGTGTCTCAGGTCACCTGGCTGGGCACTGCATTTATCAATAGGATTTGTTTTGGGGATAAAGGCAGGAGAATTTGGATCAAATTTATTGTTGAGGCTATCRCTTACTATTGATTCAACAATGATAATTTTGTTGGTCCTCAACTATAGAGGTAAGAAAAAGAGATTAAAAGACCCAGCAGGTGTAACAGGGTGATTAGGATGACTGCCATGGAGGCTGAAGGGTAAAGGCAGCTGTGAGGAATTCTATGGTGGTAGTAAGATATTTCAGGTTTTTTCAATGCAGACACCAGAGCATTTGTTCCACCACRTACAGCATTTGGCAACCCTTTACTCAGGGCACAGAGCTGAGAACTGCAAGGTCAGAAGAGATGGAACTGGCAAATGTGCAGGGAGGGACTGTCAGGATGCTCAAGGAGGACATGGGCAGCTGAGCTGGAGGAAAACACCAAACAGAAGAGTAAGAACTATACATTGTGCCCAGATAGGATGCAGAACAATAAAAAGAGGTTTTGAGCCAGCTCAGATCGAGCTTTCTAGAGGACTGAASCAKGCCAAGAGTGTGTGTGGTTATGAAATGATGGCTGATAAGCAGGCAAAGGGATAGCAAAACTAATCCAGACACTTCCTGGTGATAACATGATTGAACTTTGCCACTGAAACTTGKAGGTGTCTTCAGAGTCAGACATTAAAAGGAGATTAAAAGTATTCTTTGCCAGGGCAATGTGTGCATTGTAATTACTGGTTTCTATTTCAATCACTATTAACCCCAGTGTTCCTTGGGGCATGACAGTTTCAGATGCTTCCTTTCTGCATCCTGTCCAAACTGAACTGAATTGCTGGACAGTCTGATCTGAGAGAAGCAATTCCTTCTTGTCTCCCTGGTCAGTTAACTCAGACTAGTGAGAATTTTTGGTTTTCTCTCTTCTGTACCTTTCTTGGATCATTAGAGAGGAAGTTTAACAAAACCTGGATTGGTGCAGGGCTGTGTGGTGCTGGCAACAGCCCTGACCTAGGCAGCTCTTCCAGTGCACTGTCTAAATGGATTATTACAGATTATATCACAGAAGCATGCACTGGATGGTACTGGGGAGCCTTTCCTGCTGTAACTGGGCTTTGGAACAGGCATTTTCTAGGCTGAACCAGGGAAGGTGTAAATAGCTTGATGCTGTATTGTACATTTTCTGGTAAAAAGAACAACCTGCCAGGCATTAGATAAGTACTAGAAATCAAATTATCCAACCCACTGACTACATTCTACAGAGTAAATCTGCATTATGGCCAACAGGATGGAGAAACACCAGGCCTTGCTTGCCTTTGTAAAGCAGTCAGCCAACAGCTGTTAAACTCTAATTACACTGTTCAGATGATAAGGGAGAAGACAAGGGTGTTATTTCTGTAGAATAATTCCAAAACCTGCCCCTTAAAAGTGTAATAGCTCAGTGCCAGGAAATTCCCCTAGTAAAATGTACTGGTAATGGTTACCACAGCCTGGCAAGAGCTCTTATGATAGCTGCCCAACCACAGGCAGTGTCTCAAGGTTTTGTTCCTCTAGATTAGAAACTCCTGGGAAAGCAAAAAAAGCTGCCTCAGCTCTACAGTAGTTACCACTGYCTTGCCCTCTTTCTTATGGAACTTGAGCAGTTTACCAACATTTCTTCTCAGATTGCAGTTTTGACCATCTTTAGTCATGTGAGACTTTTTTTTGAAAAAATTTAAAACTGTCAGGAACACTTAGAAGCACTTATTYATTCACTTACCTTCAGGTACTTCAGCTTACAGAGCAAAGTGTGCAGGCAGCCACTTCAAGAATTGTTTTGTCTTTGAACTGYCTTGTATTGACTTTCCAAAGCATGTGCATCTCCCAAGAGCTCATCACCCCACACAATTTAATAATCCCTAGGAAACAGTTCTTCTTTCTGCTCCCCAAACTGCCATGAACTGTGCAAACCTATCTGACCAGAATGAAAGATGGATTTTTCATATAATCTTACTGATTCTTCCATATCCATCTAAATATCTCCATCATTTTAAACATAACTTCATTTTCACTTGGTTTTATCAGCTGCTAGAATTCTATATAAGCTCAAAAGTCAGAAATTGGGATTTTTTTTCAATAAAGCTGAGCTAATTATGCAACCTTGCTGTAAGAGGCTAGTGGAGCCCATTGTACTGCCTTAATGAGCCTCACTTTGGCTTTGATCAGTTTCCTGTGTCCTTTAATATCGTGTTCACATGCWCCAGTCAACATAATTCACTTTCTCTCTTCACCCTTATTTGCTATTTCACGCAGACCAGAATGTGCAGTGTATGAAATCAGTGATTGCTTTGTCTCCTTTTAGACTCAAAAGTGTCCCCAGTTGATTGCCAGCTGCACTGAGTTACCAAGGACAAATCTATAGTTTTGCTAATAAAGAACCTTCATTTAAAAAGGCATCTTGACATTACCTGGGATTGGGGAGAGACAATAATGTGCCTTTTATGTGTTCTGAGATCATTTGCAACAAAATTAGAGAAGTTATTGAACAAGGSCCCCAATGCATAGAAGGTGTGGAGCTACCTGGGAGTTACTGTGATGCTTATGCAATTTAACATTTAGGTGTAGGAAGGGGAGAAAAGCAGCTTCCAACCCTTGTCCCTTAAAGGGCTTAATTGCTCATTAGGAATAACCATGGCAACAGTTGCCATGCCCCATTAATCCATCACACAAGTGGCCAGCACCAGCTGCTCCAAGTTAAGGCAGCAGAGGACCCTGCAAGAGCCTCTATTCCCCTCGCTGAAAATCCTTCTTTTTTCAACCAAAATCTGTCCAATGTAGACCAAATTGTGAACTATCAGTATTTCATAGCACTGAGTTCCCCAAGTTCACCATGCCCTGTTAAAATGAAAACCCATGTTACCATTAAGAAAATTAAGAATCTGGTCAAATGCACTAAATAMATTTTCTCATCTCCTCCTATTAATGTTTGTATATTTTTGTACAGGGTTCATTACTGTTTATACAACAGAAGAGCTTTTTTTTCTTTTCTGTTACATTGAACATGTAAAAACTCAGTGTGAATTAGAAAATCTTCATTTCTAGAAGCCTCTAGTACTTAAAACAGAGAGGGAATGAAAGCTGYAGCTGCTTAACTGTCCTTAAACTGTGTGTATTGGGAACAGAATGATACAAACTCGAACTTCTTAAAACAAGATTTATTGGCACAAACATACATGTTACAAATGTCTACGATACTCTTGGAAAATATGTTCACCACCTCAAAAAAATCACTGTTCACAGAAAAAGTACAGTAATATCAAACTTTGTAAGTCATCACAATTTCAGCATCAAAATACATGCATTTTATCATTTATAAATGAAATTCCACTGACCTCCAGGTAAAGCACTTTAAGAAATGTCCTGGTCTCCACAAGGTTATTTTTTCCTCTCCAGATAGTTCCAATAAGGTGCAAACGGGTTGTTTTCTGTAGAGGCACGAATCACAGCTCCTTGCTCAGTACAGCTGAGTCTATGAGGTGAGAGATGCTGTTCTCAGCACAGACTTGCAGGCCCTTTCYGAGTGTGTTACTACAGAGCTTAACACCCCTGTGTGGCCTGTAAAAGAATGCAACTAGAGATTTGGTCTGGAGTTTGGGCTTTTAAAAGGGCAACTGAAAACTTATTTCTGATTGTTCCCATTACAGGAAGTAAAGCTTGAAGAATCACAAGGAAAGAGGTAGAAGAAAGGTTTTTATTTTGCATTGCCATTCCATCAGCATTTGAAACAGGTGTGGCATTGCCAAGGATACTTGTGAGGAGAAAGGGTAACCTCAGGAAATCCTCTTCTTTCTTTGGTGCCAGTCTAGTAACCTAGYAGCCACTCAAGATTTTGTCACTGACCTCAGACAATACAGAACAAGACTTCAGCAGATGTCCTGACTCTGATTCTGTGCCCATTCCAGTKTCAGTGCCAGAGAAGGCCTCACACACACACTCATAGGGGAGAGAAAGCTCTGATGTCCTCAGCATGATCACATCTGCCTCGGTCCAATGGCAACAAGAAAGAAAGAAAATTTCTTGATGTCAGTGGAAGTTCTTTGAAAAAAGGGGGGGGGTTGCACTTAATTCCACTAAGATCTGGATCTGAATTTGATTCCAGTCAGATCGGTGCACAACAGAACAAAAAGGCAAACCCATAAACCACATGWGCTCACAAAGGTGTTCCCTGCACCTTTGTCAGCCTTGCTAGGGCATTGAACAGAGGCAATGACAGAACGTGTTGTGGAGCCATGGGCCTTGGAGATTGGCACACCTCATGGAGACAAAGCCCCTGCAACCTTCCCCAGCCCCAAGGCAGCCCTGCCTCGAGCAGGACATGGCACCAGGCACCCCAGCAATCCTTTCATCCCTCATTTTTTATCATTCAAAGGAAAGGTTTTTCCTCCTCTGAATTGGAACAYGGCACAGATTCCATGCCAGGCCTGRATTTAGCAAGGAMAAATGARGGTTTTTCACTGTGTTAAACAGAAAACAGAAATTCACTGTATGCTTAGGCACATGTTGAAGTCACTTCCAGGCCTGGCCATGCCTTGCTCCTCACTCCAGGCAGGCGAGTGTGAGACACTGCAGTGCTGAACTGATGACACAAACCCCTCCAGAGGCTGCTCTTCTGTGCTAACACTCAAGCACAAGTCATTAAGGAAAATACTAATTAGCTGGCTATGAACTCATTTCCTGCAATGAGCATAACAAGTTTATAATAAGAGTTCACATATTGCCACTTAGAGGACTTTTTATGCTGCAAAGCAAACTAAGGGTTGCTCACAGTAGACAGTGGCTGTTTCATCTCTTTCCTGCTTGGAAGGGGAACCTCTCATCCAAATGGCAAATGCCTGTCCACATATATAAGCACTTCCTTTGGAAAGGGGAAGGAAAAAAGAACAGGACTTGTCAAATAAAACTCTAACCTCTACACACTTGCTGCATCCCCCTCAGAATGTATTTTTGCAACAGACAAAGCATGTTTTTAAATCCTGCTCTTGAGTAGGAGGTGCTAATTTCTAATCTTTCAGTGATGCTGATAAACCTCATAATATCTTAGTAAAAGACTGAGTAATATCTTACCACGTTTGTGTTTGGGGGAGGGAGGATGTTTCATTTACAAAAATAATGATGTTTTTCATGACAAGTAGTGAGCTATCTGTAACATTTWATTGTGCAGACCTGTGAGTGTGTCATGGCATTATTGGCATTTTATTGTCTGGGGAAAAAGTAGATGGAACGTAGACTGAAGTTAGCTTTTCCAATGAGAAAAAAAAAATGTTCTTTCATCTATAGTTAAGCTTTGGAAACTATTTGACTATTTTTATAGCTGCTAATTGCTTAAATAATACGTAAATGAGTAAACTTCATACTCATAGTCTTTACCCTGCATTTCTACTTTTATTCAGAATATTTTTTTCCCTTTGRGTTTCATGAGAGGCTGAACTTGCATTAATTAGCAGCTTGCTAGTGGCATGGTAGTCACTCCAATCACTCAATTTTCAGTTCCAGCCAAGACTACTTTCATTAATAAAGAAATTTTAGCAAACTTTCAGATCAATACTATAAATATTAATAGCTAAACTTCCAAAAAATTATGCATTGTGCATGTATGAATTTGTAGGTCCATTATGTGCACTATCTCAATCCTTGATCTTACAAAGAAAATAACTGCAGCTGCCATTATTTAGTTTTACTTTAAACAAACCTGCAATGCATCAGGGGTAGAAACTGATTTAATTCCTTCAAACTTTTTCTCACAAAAAGCTCAGAYCACCACCATGTGTTCACATATATACGACAGGAAGGTAAGGGATTCAACAAAGGGATTTTTTATCCTCACCTTAGGCCATTTACAGGTGGACAAGCACAGGTACTGGAGTGGATCGAGGGTAACCAAAATAATTGTGCTGTGCCAGAAAGATTCCATTGCTGAGCCCAAACTGCTCTAGGACAAAGTGGACATTCAGGCTGCATCTTTACTGCCCCAGGCACTCTGAAATGCTAATTTGACTGAAGTCCTTGAGCAGCTGCCAGCAGCCCCGTGTCTGGGGCTAGAACAGCCCAAAAGGTGCTCTCTGCAAGGAGTGCTGCACCATCCTTCCTGCATTGTCCAGGAGAAACACTGCCATCTGCCACAGTTCATTGTAAGGATTTGAATTTCATAGACAAGCACTGCTTAATTTTCACATAAAAAGGCTTCTCTTAGGTGGAGCCACTTACAGAARGGATTTTACTGAATGCTAGMGATATTTCACTTGCACCATTTCTCAATTTATGATRTTGTGACTACCACAATATCCTTATTTACCGTTTCCTCTCTTTCCAACAAAACGGATGAAATTACTGTTACAAGAACTGTTAAATAAATKTAATTAAAATTCCACTGTCACAATTTAAGGTAGCGTAGCAACAATGCTGTTGTTTAGCCTGCTTTTGTGTCCCCTGATTTCGAAGCCAATGGAGGCCCAGGAGCCACGTCCTGCCCCAGGTGTGGCTGAGCAGGGAGGGAGGTTTGAGASAGCTGGGTGCTGTGGGAGGAGGTTCTGCTTCAGCCAAGCCTCACCTGAGCTCTGGCTGAGGGCAACAGAGGCAGCAGGCAGGGACTCAGCCCAGAGGGCAGAACAGCCCCTAAATCCTGTGCTCCAAATACACTACACTCCAAAAACACAACAGCTTTCTRAGAGGCTTGAAAAGTAATGGATAAGCCAGACGCTGTGAGAAGAGCTAAAGAATGGAGAAGGGTTTTTTCCTAATTATCTTTGTTGTCCTCTATATTTTCTCTTTGAGAACAAGTACTTTGCCCTTTTAAACTTCTAGTACATGGCTTTGGTTGAATGGAGTGTTACGTGCAAACCACGAGGCTGTGTTCATGTTTTGAAGAGGTGCAGGTTCTGGTTTTTGCTTTGGAGAGTTAGCAGATGTGATACACTCATGACAGAATGAGGTTACTGCAGGAGTGACTCATTGTTGAATAATCAAGTGTTTACTCCACCAAAACTGCATGTAACCAGACTGCCACAGTTTTCCTGCTTTATTCCRAGATGTAGCTTTTAAATGTCAGTGCACCAGGAAGGAAGGTAAACTCCTTGGGTGGCTCAGATCTCTTTTTATGCATGTGTTTAAAGGCAGAGAGTCTYAGGGTTCTCAATGGAGAATAAAAACTACTGAGCACATCAACTGAGACACACATTAATCAACTGAGGAAGGGAAATTAACTGGAGAGGAAAACAAAATCCTTTCCTGAAGTATTTCTGAAGTAGACTAGATGGAGAAAGAACAACTGGTGTGAGGTTCTGGTTTGGCTGTTTCATACATCCCAATCTAGTATCCCTCCTGACAATAATGTAACAGTTTGAGAAAGCTTCAGCCAATAATTTCTCTAAAATTCATTTTTTCCTAACTACCTTCTTCAGCCTTTTGATTTTTCTTTTAAAGAAGCTAATTTGAGGGTGCTTGTGCTTTCTTTGGCTCAAATGTATCTTGTCTAGCAACAGGGACCTAAATCAGATGAGGAAGAACTGGCTGGAAGAGCATCTCAGCCTTCTGACGAGACAGAGGGCCCAAAGGTTATGATCTGTTACAGGTCTAAAGTTCAGGTCAGGATGCAAATCCAGATCAAAGAGTCTTTGAGGCCTTTCTCTAATACTCACTGTGTACATTGGGAGGGAGCCCAGTGCCTTGTATGGCTGCTGGCTCAGCCCCTTCCCTGTTTAAAGGGCAGGAGGAGCAGGGCTGAGGCAAATCCTGGATCATACCCAAGCGCTCCCTCGGTTATTTGTGAAGGTCCCCCACCAACATGCAATCAAGGTGCTCTCTTAAAAAAAAATAACAGATCATGCATATTCCCTCTGTGTGGATAATCTCCCCTGTAATAGAGAAAATTCACTCTGTGAAAGCATGAAAGGGCTGAGATGGAGCTTCTGGAAGTTCCTCAAGTTKGAGTCTCCCATGGTCAATGCCCTTCTGGGAAACAGACATCACCATCTTGCAGGTATGCTCTAATATCAATGTCAAGTCAAGAACTTGGTCTTAACAGCTAAAATCCATTGTATTCAGACAAGAAGTAGTGCAGCTACTCATAAAATTAAAGTTAGGTGAAACCTTGTCACAGGAGCAGTGACAAAAACTGGAATTTTAAAAGGTCTTGCTACTCARACAAAAGCATAGCAGATTTTTGAGGCTGTTCTAATTAATTCCTTGCAGTCAATAATGTCCTGATCTTCAATCACTGTTTAAGTCCCTTATTGCAGATCTCTACATAAAAGAAAAAAAGGCAAATATTTTACTTGCCTGAATTGTTCCTGGGGGTAACATCATGCAGGTTCCAACTGAATGAAAATACACATCTAGATGTGTATAAGATCCTGGGGGTAACATCATGCAGGTTCCAACTGAATGAAAGTGCCAGCTTTAGAAGTCCAACTGGCTACATTTCTAAATCACCCCTTGTCTTACAGACCCTCAGTTACATTCAGAATCTTTATCAGACTTTCTCATCCTCCTTCTAATARTATTGGATTAGGTTTGACTCTGTTGGATTGACTGTGCTGTCATGTAATGCWGTCAAGTGAAAATCAGGTCCAGTACTTCGTTAGGGCTTCCACACTAAGTTTTCCTGCCAAGTTCTGTGCTACACTGGTTTTGGGTTTAAAGCCACATCTGTGTTTTGGGTTTAAAGCCACWCCTGTGTTTTGGGTTTAAAGCCWCAYCTGTGTCACTGCAACACGAGCTAAATTTGAAAGTGCAGTGCCCAAGCAGGRCCTCRGCAGCCTGTTGATAGTGRGTGCAAGCARCACTTGTTCAAGCTCAGAAGCTGATGTAGGATCATTGACAAGATGACTGAGGAGCCCAGCAGCAGCCATGGTGCAGGCACTGAGCAGCTGTTCACCCCTTCTTTCAGCTGTGCTCTGTGTGAAGGGCATCTCCTGCTGTACAGCCTCTCTCATGCACAGCCGTGCTCCAGACAGCAGAGGAGCAGCTTCTGGAAAGGATGGAATGTGCAGGTCTCAAACAGTGTCTGATTCTGGATAAAGCTACCAAAAGCATTGCTTCCAGCCAGGAGAGGCCTCAGTTTGGTGCCCAAGGTGGCAGTCATGGCCCTGCAGTCCCTGGGGTGTGCCTGGGGTCACTGAAGGAAGCCCTTTTGTGACCTTTTGTTTTACCAGCCCAGGGRAAGAGCCCAGGCAGCATCAGTGGCACGGAGCAGGAGCTGAATTTCTGATTGGTGGTGACTGGACAAGAATGACTTAACCATTTCATGGAAAATTCACAGGCAGGCAGTTGTAACTGCCCAGACATTTCAAACCTAGGGTGGAAGGCAATCAATCCTGGCTCCACCACAACTGAGAGCTCCAATCAATCCTGGCTCCACCACAACTGAGAGCTCCAATCAATCCTGGCTCCACCACAAATGAGAGCTCCAACTGTGTTTCTATAGATTGTGCTCTGCACCACCTGCATGGATGGGAGAGATGCTGTTGCACAATCTATGACCCTGAACAGTCCTCCATTGCCATGTTCTCCTTAATGAAGGTTTAACCCTCTGCAAGAGCAGCTGAGCTCTGTGTATCAGACACATTTGTTCATGCTCCCTGGGCAGAATTAGAAAGATTACSTGGCTTATCTCACCAATGACAACCAACCACCACAGCACATGCAGTAGCAAACATTGAGCATTCAAGAGCACACCATGGGTCAATGACTTTGAAAAGTTAAACACATTAATTTACCATACTTCACCACCACACAGGAGGAAATAGTCAGGAGGAAACATTCTACAACCCACTAGAAGGTAGGTTTCTTAACGGTTCCTTGCAAATTCTCACTTATATTTAGCAGTCATCCCCATGAGTTACAATTTTGAGAGCGAATAGGTCCACATTCCACAAAGAGCARTTTCTGTTCTCCACTCTCACCTAAAGGTGAGATTTTTGATTATTAACTTGCTTGAACTACATTAGCTGGGGGAATGTGAGCTTTGCATCCTTGTAGCACTTCCACTGCAGTTTCATGTGGGAGCTTTGTGTGTTTGCAGCTAGAGGATTCAAACTCTTTAATGTGTATTTGCACTCCTATCAGCTGAGTACCAGTTCAGCCTCCCAGAGGAGAAGGAACATCTGTATTAAGGCTCAGTATCAGCATTTCACCTTCCTGGTTGCACCACCTCCAGCAAAAGCTGTCCCCATCTCATGAGTGTGTTCAGCAGAGAAGCCCTGTGAGGACACCACGCTCAACATCAATATTGATAACAATATTGATATTGATAATAGCAATTATCAATATCAGTAACAGGTGTGGGTGGCAGGGTCCCACTCTCAGCAGGTAATTCCTACAGATCAGATGCCAGATAACCTTAGCAGTTTAACAAGGCTCCTGAAGTTGGATGGCTCATTCCTCTCCCAGTGAAAGCTCATTTATACACAGCTGTGTCACCTCACAGAGTCAGGTCTTTCATCCCTGCTACGTTTTTGTCCAGCCCAGGAGGATTTCTGAATTGTTTGGGTTCTCACCCAGTGAAGGACTGAATGATCAGGGCATACCAGGGAGTCCAGTATCACATTAGTAACTTTGGATATTCAGCTTCATTAAGACTGGGGCCACTTTTGACTTAATGATATGAAGTAGTACACATGACTAGAAAGTGATAAATATTTAGGGGAAAAATGCAACTGGAACCTTTCAATTGATCATTACTTATTCTCTCTGCAAAATTCTACTTCAGCACAATTTATATATAGATTCACAGCAACAAACTGGTCAGGCTCTCAATTTTCTTTTACTCTAAAACTATGTCAAGAGAAATGCTCCTCAGTGGGAATATTTACACTACTATTATCACTGTTTCTATTCCCTAATTAAATTGCAGACAAAAAACCCTAACCCATCAAATTATTTTTTTAATTCTATTAATTCTTTTTAGAAATTCTGAAGGAGTTATCCTAAAAAGACCTTTTCCTGAATTTCCTGGCTCAAAATTTGATTAATTCATTTTAGTTTGGTTAAGGATGATTAAACTACTCACTATTTTAAAAAGAAAAACAAGAAATTCACCAAAGCATAAAGAACTTTCTTTCAAACCACAATATATAATTTCTTTAAATTACATCAAATGTTAGTTTAAATTAATTGAGTATAATAGGTATCTCAGCTGAGCACTTTACAAAGATGACACTATAGTCTATGAACTATCCACATGCACAAATTAAAACATATCTTTTTAAAGCCTATTAACACCCCTGCTTTGAACAGTGTTTCTGTTCCTTCCTCTTCTCCAGGAAAGCTTTGCTAGGCACCCTTCCCTTTCTCAGCCTCTCCCCACTGTTCCCCCCTGCCTTCTTCCTGATTTTTGAACCATCCTGGCAGTGGGGACCATTTCTGCAAGCTGCTGCAGAGGCAGCTTCCTCCCCAGGGCTGGGCAGCCACAGACATCACCAGCGCTGCTCATGGGCCTCGGGTCAGGGCCCAGTTATTGGGGATTGGCATCCAAGAGATGTCCCATGGAACCTGACAAACGGGGCCTTGAGTTTTCAGCAAGAGACTGCACCTGAGCCATTTGTGATGCTTGCATCACCACTTCTGCATTTCCCTTGGCTTGTTCAGCACTGTGCTAGCTAATGCTTTTTGGCTGTCACACAGGGTTTTCTTCCTTTCTGGCTTTCATATTGAGGCCATCCTGGTTCTTCAGAACACCAAGAGGTGTTTTCCATGAGGAAAAAGATTAAATACATATTAGATGATTAACCAATCTTTCTTTATTTTCTGCRGACAAGGTTTTTAGACTTGGATTCTACATCTAACCTCAAAGAAATCTGTGTTTGGTTGGCTAAACTGAAGTATGRTATCTTACATGAATACTTAGAGGARTCACTCTCTTCAATGGGAGTAGCAGATACCTCTGACAATGGATTTTGCCATCCAACTTTAGGAGCTCAGATTGAGAATTTTGGTCCTAATGTTTGCTGCAACCTTAGATTTGGGTCCAATCCACCTGGCAGTGTCCCTTTAAACAGGAGCTTCTCCACAGCTGCATTCTCTGATTCTGAGATGGTTTAGGATGCTTTTCATATACTACAGTTTCTGAAGGTCAGTGCGTACACATCTTAAGACACAGTGATTAGACAGTGTATGGAACTACTTGGCAGTATTTAGCTGGTACAGTTTCTTGTGGAAACAACAGAATTCCAAAATACACCACACTGAATGCTTATGGGTTATTACAAGCAAAAATCCCAAGACAGCGGGAATTAAAAAGCGGAGTTCAACAAAGGAACACTGATATCGTCGGTTGATATGAACAAAGGTGTGCCAAGTCTTCCTTCTCTGCTTTTTCAAGTGGAGAAATAAACTGGGAAATGAAGCAGAAGGAAAGAAAGATTAAAAAAAAAGACAAAAACCAGGAGTTATTACAGAGTTACCGTTGTGCTTTGTCTCACAGCAGTGCGTGGTGTCAGAGGACTGCAAACATCCTTAGCACATCCCAGCTGAAGGAGCGTGGTGTGTGGCACGCAGTATTCCTTCTGGCASACACAGGGATGCTCCTCCTGTGCCCAAGGGAATTTGGAGGGGAATCTGAGGTAGAAAGCAGGGGAGACTGTGGCTCAGAAGGCAGAAGGGGCAAGGGCTGGCAGTGATGTTAGCTGCTGTCCCCAGTACAGCAAAGCCGTGTGCGGTACTGCGTCCTCCTGCAGGCAGCAGCCATGTGAGGAATGGCTCTGTTTGTCTGCCCCCACAGCCMCCCCCGTGGAGGGGATGGCCTTGTTCCCACTCACATCAGATGGAAAAGCCATGCAGGCCTTGTCTAACAGCACCTGGATGCTTGATGTCTATGGCATTTAAACATATGCTGTAAATAAACACAGCATTGAGTTAAATACACAAGGTCCTTCCTGAAGCTGCAACCTTTAGCTGCAACTTACTACAGAGGAATCAAATAAACTGGGAAAATAATTTGAACAACAGGTACWCTCAAATCTCACTGACCTGGTACTGGATGTCACTGTGGTGAGCCACTGCCTGGGTTGAACACTGTGACACTCAAGTTTGTGATTAAATACCCTACACTCGATCTAACCCACATCAAACCTGCACTGGCTTTTTTTTCTTTTTTTTTTTTTTTTTTTAATTTAGCAGAACAGGCATTCAGCGTTTTAAACCAGGAGTGAAACAATGTTCTTACTTATATATGTTTCAGCCTAAACTTCCATGGAGGTTGATATGAGCTATCTTGACCACATTTTACTTTCTTAAAACTCACATAATGCTCAATGAGGAATATATACCCAGCAATTAGTTCAATGGCAGCACATCTCTTTTGTCTGGTTGCTGCACAAGGGCTGGTCTTTCTCTTGAGTACCCAGTTAATATAGTTAATTAATATCTAAGCATTTCCCATTCTTACTGTATCAGTGTTATGAAACCCTGGAATTATTCTGGGTCACTTTGGTGCCAGTGTTCATAAGGCTAATAAACTGTCACATGTATCTCATTCCTTTTAGTCATGTTTACAGGTGATCCTGCAAGCTTTCTTTACAGGAGCAACAGAGGAAAATGGAAACATGCTGAGTATCAGGCATGTAACTTGAGAGCTGGGAATTAACTCACATCCACAGTCTGGCCTTCTGGTGAATCTCTTCTGGGTTACCACCTGCATTGTGTATCTGGAGAATCTCCCTTTCAGGAGTTAATGCCATATTACAGTTATGTCACCTAACAGCTGTTGCTAACACAGGGTTACATAAATGAAATGTTCAGTTCCTGTCATTAYAAGGGCCCTGAGTCCCAACCAGCAGGACTGCTATTATTCATTCATAGCTMCCTTCCCTACACAACTGTGTGGAACGAGATGATCTTTTGAGAAAAGAAGTCAGTGAGACTTTGGGCCATCTTTTAACAACATTTGGGCTTTCGAGGTGCAAAGGATCTTCAGAAACACTGACATCTCAAATTCTAGCTGATATGGCAGAAACAAGGCACCTACATGCTTTTAAAAARTTCATCAGATGCCTGTTTGCCTGTGTGCCTTCACCCTCTTTTTATTGGCATGAGGTATTTCAAGAATTACTGYTCTTAGTAGGAACCACTGGGACTGTGGCAGTCATCATCATCATCCTGAAAGGAAGATCTCTGAGACTGCATAAAAATTTATTTAAAACATAAAAAGGGAGAGCTTTTAATCCTAGGGAAAGTTATGTAACATGCTAATGTTAAAAACATTAAATGTCAACAAATTCTGCCAATATGTGTCCAGGGAGTTTGCAGTTTATTCTCACTATAAAAGCATAACACTAGAAGGGAAATTTCACAAATTAATCTGTTTAAATATTTTATATCCATTTTTTGTTGCTTTGTTTTTTAATGTATCAGCCATTCTTAAGTCACAAGCTATTGAGAACATAAATAAAAGAGAAAATKAATTACTCACTTATAATTATAATGAGAATGACTGCACATACTACWCCGAGGATGATCATCATCTATAAAAAGAGAAGATATGAGAAAGAAAACGTCAGGTTTTCACGTGAAACACATTAACCCCTCAATTTTTTTTTCTTTTACTTAATGACTCAATCCTCATACTTTTAACTCTGTAAAGACTTACTGCAACAGACTTGCTAAGGCCCCAAATTTATTGCTGGTTTTAAAATCAGCAATGGACAGAGCCTGTTGTCAGAGCTGGCCAGAAACAGCTCGGTGCAAAGCAGGAGCAGAGGCAGCTGTGCACAGCCCAGAGCAGCAGGGAGCTGCCCAGAGCCCCTGAGAGCTGATGAGCCCTCATGGAGGCTGCAGCCCAGTGGCCATTATTACCCCAGTGAGCAGAAAGAATGAAAAACAACAAACATGGGAATGTCAAATCAAAGCCTTCATTCCTCCTGACACGAGGACAGAGCCAGCCACTGGCTTGCAGGAGATCCTGTTTAAATTTCTTCCCTCTTGTGAAATACAAAGCTGTGTTTTGTGTCAGGTACAAACAGGMGACGTGTGTATTTGTGAGTGCRAAATGTGTGGAYACYGACAGTGGGAGAGCTGTGAATTCTAATAATRACTGAGGAAARTAAAGCATGGAAAAAGGCCTTTGAAATTAACCCTRGTTGATTTAGGAGCAYTGGAATTAAAGCRTTCAAGATGTTGCTTTTTGCTTATAGTTAATCCATAAAGAGTTCTGCAACAATAACCTTTTGAAGTATAATTTTAGAATATTACTTGTATCCTTGAAACTATAGCTTTGGAATATATTATATAAGAGGAAATATGCTTATCTCACACCCTTTGAAGCAGAGAAAAACAGCTTGAGAGAGGAAGATGAACACCAAGGATTCATAGTTTCGACCAAGGGAAGCTGGACATCACTGTTATGAGATTTATAGTCCTTGTAACTAAAAGGTGGACCCACATCTGGGAGTTGGACTCCACCAGATGGATTCATCTTCCTTCTGTCGAAAACTGGACCACCACCATCTGGGAATACTCCTTTAAAAACACATCCTGAGAAAAACTAAATCACAACAGTGTATAGAATGGTGATGTAATAATTTGGAATAAATATTGCTCATGAATAAAAAATTAGAAATAGAAACTGCTGAAAAAAAAAACTGATGAGTACCCCTATAAATACCTGTAATCCTCAATTATGGGTGTGCAGTTGGAGGGAAACTTCCCCCACTGTACCCAGCGCTGTATTGCTCATACTTTACCATATTAATTAATAAATTGATTGCTGCTTGAATATTGGCCTAGTCAAGCTTCTTATTTATGACACTCTCTTTGCAGAGTTTGGGAGCCAGAGGAAGGGCAGGGGGATTGTTTGTCAGGAGAAAGCAGGAAGGGACAATGAGGAAAGGAGAATGAGGGCAGGTTTGAAGGTAGTGCAGGTCACTGTGGTGATGGCAGTCACATGGGTGAACCTAACTCAAAATCTGTGCTTGTAGCTCCCAAAAGCCCTGCTTCCTGCACTTCTGGACTTATCAGCTGGGCAACAGCTAAAAGAGGCCCAGAGGACCTGCTCTGCTAAATTTCTCATGTAGATCCTTTTATTTCTGGAGTGTTTTTACATGTATGTTACCCAGAATATTTTGTCTTGCTCTACATTTCATAGCACTGCAGATTGAAGAGACAAAGCAGACAACAGGCTAGTGAGGGACATGTGGGATTCCCCCTTGGAAACAGCTGCTTTTATTTGTGTGGACATAAGTGGTCAGCAGGAAAGTGTGTTGAGCAATGGAAATCAAGCTGAACTTTTGGCACAGTGTTTGTGGTGGTGGTGCATGAGCAGGAAGAMGCAAAGACGTGAGTCTTAGAAGAGTAAGAGAAGATGAAATTTCTGGGTCCAAAATCCACAAAKATTGGAGAAGGTCTGAAAAAGCAAAGGAGAGTGAGGCTCTCTCTGCTCTTGGGGAACGATTAGACTTTGGAGACAGCAGAGAAAGCAGCTGGTTGATCAAAGTCCTGCTCTGTCCTAACCAGCCCCTCTTCATAAGAGACTGTCATTTTCTCCCCTTCTCACAGCAGTTTGCAGAACCCAGTTTKGGGTATTTTTTTATGGTTTACCATCCTGAAGAAAAATCAGACCAATGATCCTCACAAGGAAAAAGCTTCTTTTCTCCCACTGCTAGAATTCACTGCACCTGATCAGGTTTTGTGGTTCCCACAGAGAACTGACATGAATTGACATGGAATGGTTTCCCATCCCTATATGAAGGCACTGGGGAAGCAACAAACCTTGTATCTACATCTTATATACTGCAGAAATTATGGGTTCTGGTAAAGATCAAAGTTGCTTGACTTCTGGAGCCTTGAGGTCAAGGCACCTCCTTCTCACCTTGACGAGAAGAGATGAGTCAGAGGTGCCATCCTGCAGGCAAAGTCCCACTAAATGCAAGTGAAAGCAATTCCTGCCATGAAGTGATTCCAAGCAAGGATTTATATTCCTTACCTTGCAATTTTTCCACCAGTATTTCCTCTTSAGCTTGGCTGCACTGGTCTCAAACTGTGAGGCACCTGCTTGCAATGCATCTGCCCGGTTGTCGAGCTCTGACAGCTTCTGGTCCCTTTCCAGCACCTTGTCCACGTTCATCCTCATGATGTCCACCACCTGTGAAGGCACAGACACACCTGAGACCCCTCCCACAGGAGAGATGAGGGGCACCCATCTGGTCACACCCTGGAGTGTCACACCTCATCCTAAACCCAGCTGTGGGAATTGGAAAAACAGAAACTTCCACAGACACAGGAGGGTTTGATCTGCAGCCTTGGGAGAAGCCTGGCTTGATGYAAAAATACAATGCATAAATATTAAGTAGAAAAATCATAAACTTATGTTTCTATAGTTTTTAAGTAAGAATATGCCTAAAGTAAGTGAGAAACTGCATTGATAAGATGGTGAAGGGTTGTAATATAGGGGTGTAATTGTGTAGAGCAGCTAAGAGTTTAGAGGTTATAACAGAAGCATTTGTGTGCATGTGAGACAGAAGCCCGTTTGGGTAAGTATCCAAGTGCAGTAGAAGTGAGTAAAGGTATAGGTTAGAAAAGCAAAATAAACCCTGTGGCAACTGTCCATTGTCACAGACATCTTTTTTTGAAAAATCCTTTCCTTAGGATTTTTCTCCTGAGAAGCTGAGAGGCTCAGGAACAAAATGAAACAATGGTTATCTGCTGCTGTGGAATGCAACAGGTGCATCTGGATCGGCTCATGTGGTTGTTTCTAATTAATGGCCAATCACAGCAGCTGGCTCAGACTCTCTGTCCAAGCCACAAGCCTTTGTTATCATTCTTCTTTTTCTATTCTTAGCCAGCCTTCTGATGAAATCCTTCTTCTATCTTTTAGTATAAGTTTTAATATAATAATATGATAAAATAATATAAATCAAGCCTTCTGAAAACATGGAGTCAGATCCTCATCTCTTCCCTCATCCTCAGACCCTGTGAACATGTCACAGTCATTGGATCAGAAGGTTCTATATGCCTTGTAATGAAGAACTTGTGACTGCTCTGAGCTCTGGCTTGAACTGCTTGCTCCTCTAAAATCTCCAAGCCTGAGACTGATGTTTATCTGAGCAATAAATCATTCTCAGCCCCAAAACAGTCCCACACCTTCATTAAAAGCAGTGGCAGTGATGCCCAGKCTTTTGCCATGTGTGATGGGATTCCCTGGGCACTGCCTCAAAACCCCAGCCTGTGGAAATGCCCTCAGTGAGCTACACTGTGCTGGAGGCTCTTTAAGGGAGAAAATAAACAGACCTCATGAAACACCACTGTTATTTTGATTAAAGTTTTTGACTTCTTTTATACAAATACAAAGACCTTATGAAGATCTCTGCAGCACAATTTGATTGACATCASTGAGAACAAGCCATTGTTTTCCTTGAACATTTAATACCTTCCTTACCTGAAGCAGAGAAAGCAGACAGACAAAGGCCACTCTAAAGGGAACTGTGTGCATTTCCTTACCAAAGCATTTCCTCATTCTGCAGATCTTTTGGGCAAGATGATCTGRAGTCCTGCTTGGAAGTGGAGGAGGAGAACGTTTCACCTGAGCAAATTCAGCCCAAAGAGCAGCAGAGAGCTCAGGCTCATTGCACAGCCAGGATGCAACAGGCAAGGGCTGCTCATGCATGGATTTTACACATTGGCTAAGGTGAAAACCCTCTTCTAGCAAGCCAATAACTAAATGGGAATCCTGCAGAAAGTCACCACTAATGCAAATGTCAGACAGTGTCACAATCTCTGCAAAGCTGGGTCCAATTTTTCTAGCAGTGAATGAGCCTGATGGTCTGTTAATTCTCATACACTATGATAAGGAATTCCATGTTATACATATTTAATAAAATTTAACTATTACCTGCAAAAATCCAGAATCATTTAAAGGACACATTATTCAAATACAGTGAGAGSAAATTGATAGTGAAAGAATCTTTAACAGGACTGGAGAAGGTCTCAAARGATTTGTTTCACTTGTCTACCAAACCTAAACCAAAATGAAATATTTTGGTCAATCCAAATTTTCTTACTTGATTTTCCAAACCAAAACATTCCAAGCACTTAACTTCATATAAAACAATGCTAATTTTTTAAATTAGCATTTTTTATGTGAATTGATTAATGAATTGATTTCTCAGCTAGTAATTAGTTGAATTTTATCTTGCTACAAMGATTTGTAGTGAAAATTATAAACTATTTGAAAATGCTGATACAAAATACTCTACTATTTCCTACCCATTATCTTCATTTTTGGGGGTTTTGGTTGGGCTTTTTTGTTTGTTTGTGGGTTTTTTGTATGCTTGGTTTTTTTGAGTTTTTGTTTTGTTTTGGTTGGTTGATTGGTTTTTTGATTGGTTTGGTTTTGGTTGGTTTGGTTTCCTGTTGTTGGGTTTTTTGTGTATTTTTGGGGTTTTTTGGGTTGCTTTGTTTTGGTTTTTTTTTGGTTTGGGTTTTTGGGGGGGGATTTGGTTTTTTTTTAGTTTTGCTGGGGGTTTGGGGGGTTTTATTTGTTTGTTTTGTTTTTTGGGTTTTTTTTTTTTTTGCTTAGTTTTGTTTTTTGGTTTTGTGTTTGGTTTGTTTGTTTGTTTGTTTCCCCAAAACTACATACTGAATTTAACCTGGCTGCAGTGAACACTTGCCCAGGCGAGATTTCATTTTTGCCAAGGAGATAAATGTTTGTCTGGGCCTTAGAAAATAAGCTCTTCGGTGTCTGGAGGAATCAGGGGGGAACCCCAATAGAGGAACAGCTGAGCCCCTCCCCGGGCATCACAACATCAGCATCACAAACACCGGAGATTCCCGAGCTCTGCCCGGGCTCTGCCGCCACCTGCGGGCGGCACGGAGGGAAAAGAGCCGGGACAAAGCCGCAGGTGAGGGATAAAAGGGGTTTGACTTCGGTGTTTCATAAATATCTTTCTTGTAGTTGTGAAAAATGCATGTATTTTATGATTGGCTTTTCGCAAATATTCAAATGAATATTATATGTGTTATAACACAGTTATGCTGTGTTAATTTTCTTAAGTAGTGTGTTAAATATAGTTTTAGGTTATAACATAATGTTAAAATAGAAACCATGCTATGTAAGGTATTTTTTTTAAAGAAAGGACTCACAGCGAGACAGCAGCCACAGGACACCGAAATCTTTCAGAGAAAGAGAATTTATTGCCTCATTATCAGAAGAAATGAACTTCTTCCTGCCTTGCTCAGCCCTGAAGACACTGTCAGGATTCAGAGGAAGAAGCTGACGCTGACCAGACAGAATCCTGTGTTTGAATGGAATTTATGCATCATGTATGAGGTGTATGAATATGCAACAGGCTGTTGTTTTTAAGGGTTAATCCTCTGTTTATGTGGGTCCCCTCTCAGGCTTATTTTGCCCAGAATAAGGTACCCGGATGTCCGTAACTCTTTGTTTCTATTGTCTCATATTGTCCTAACCCAAATTGTCCAAATTATTATTATTCTAATTATATTACTATTTTCATAACCATTTCATTACTATTAAACGTTTAAAATTTTAAAAACAAGTGGTTGGCATTTTTCACAGTAGTGATGCCCCAGGATTTCAGCTTTTATATTTTTCACATCCTGTACTGCATCAGTGCATAACTCTAAACTCACTATCAACTCTATAACCTGGCAGCTGCTGTTCTCCCTTTTATTCAGACAAAACAATTCCTCTCCAGGCCTGAAACTTAAGGACACCTCACTGCCTCAGGCCCCAAAAAGTACAGACAAAAGTGAATCAGGGGGAACAAACTGGGGGTAAATGACTTCATTAGCTGAAGCTGTAATTGGAGAATTAACCCCTGATATGTAAATGGACCAAACTTATAATTGTCTGAAAAACTGGTGCCCATTGTCCAGCTTGGGTGTAGCCTCTGTGAGGCTGTGGCTGCCCAAGGTGTGGCTGTTGAAGGCCTTCAATAAATACCCACTTTATTCTCTAAATCTTGTCTGGCCTCTGCTCCAGGTAGCCCCTCCAAGGCACCAGCACAACAATTCATCAAGGTGCAATATGCAGTAGATCATGTATGTAAATGTATAGACCTTGCAAATTAGCATATCTAACAAAGATGCCTCAATGAGAGGCTTAAATGAATGGCCTGACATCTCCCTATTCTAAAGTATTCCCCCCAGAGGGGCCTAATTTTAGTTTACAATAAATGTTTTAGAGGGGGCCTTGGTATCTCAGGATAGTGTGAGGCTTTCCAGTCCCCAGCTGCAAGGGGATGTTTGGCCTTCTGGCCTAGCAAAATACCAGGACTATGGTAAGGTATTAAGTTTAAAAAATTACAAATATGCTTGTTAAGGGTATTGAGAATGCATAAAAGGCATTTAAAAACAAAAAGTAAAAAAACCCATCATGGCATCTCACCCTGGATCCCTTGGTGTTACAAACCAGCATCACCCCAGCAACCTCACAGT
Organism: Sporophila hypoxantha; assembly: GCA_002167245.1. Lineage (NCBI taxonomy): Eukaryota > Metazoa > Chordata > Aves > Passeriformes > Thraupidae > Sporophila > Sporophila hypoxantha. The sequence goes on along the minus strand of NDFG01000044.1, from coordinate 8,378,755 downwards.
GCTGGAAGTGCCAGCTTGCCTCCCTTGGCTATTCTTATTTTGTGATTTCCCTGCTAAAAAGGACCTGCTGACCACGTGCTATCAGCTCCAGACCTGTGAAAAATTCTTCACAGAAAGAGTGATTGGGCACTGGAAGTGTCTGCCTGGGGAGGGGTGGTGTCACCATCCCTGGAGGTGTTTAACAAAGCCTGGATGAGGCACTCGGTGCCATGGTTTGGTTGGTGAGGAGGTGTTAGGGAACAGGTTGTTCTAGATGACCTTAAAGGTCTTTTCCAACCCAGATAATTCTGTGGTTCTGTGACAGCAGCGTCTCTCTCAAAGGGCAGCAAAACCCCCACAAATCCTGGATTTCACCAACACAACCCTCAAACCCAAGAACTACTCATTGTCCCCCCATACTGGGCAAGAGTAACTGCCAAAATTATCTCATCATCTCCACAAAAAGACAGATTTTCATGGGTCTGAGTGAAAAGAATCAGAATACAGAGTATCTTAAACACAAAGGAGGGGTTCACTACCCTCACTGATGCCATCTCTACTGATCTACTTCAAGAGCCCTGTGTATCTGACAGGCATCACTCATTTTAAGATGGTAAAAGGCAATTTTTATCATCCTTTAGGGACAGTTACTTTTGCTGTCATTCACATAAACAATTACAGGGCCTTCATGGTGTAACATGTTGAGGACAAGAAATTTACTTCATTATTCTGACCAAAGACAAAAGTTAAAATGTAACATTCCTTTCCCCACTGGAAGAGGAAATAAAGAGATAAAGAGAGAACCTAGTCTAGACATTTCTGCAGGCATTTCTGCAGCCAGAGGATGTTGTGAACACATCTGAGCACCAACGATGGGAAGACCAGAAAGTCACTCTTCCAGATTTTCAACAAACAAAAGCTTCTCAAAAAGACAAGGCCCATTTTGACAGGTCTATTTAACTCATCTTAAGAAATGCATTTGATTTGGATATTTTGAGGTCTTCTCTACTACCTTTAAAGCATGCCCAAAGCTTTTGAAAATAGAGGCTTTTAGGCATGTAAGTTATTGTATTTGCAGGGTGCCCNGGGGTAAATGACTTCATTAGCTGAAGCTGTAATTGGAGAATTAACCCCTGATATGTAAATGGACCAAACTTATAATTGTCTGAAAAACTGGTGCCCATTGTCCAGCTTGGGTGTAGCCTCTGTGAGGCTGTGGCTGCCCAAGGTGTGGCTGTTGAAGGCCTTCAATAAATACCCACTTTATTCTCTAAATCTTGTCTGGCCTCTGCTCCAGGTAGCCCCTCCAAGGCACCAGCACAACAATTCATCAAGGTGCAATATGCAGTAGATCATGTATGTAAATGTATAGACCTTGCAAATTAGCATATCTAACAAAGATGCCTCAATGAGAGGCTTAAATGAATGGCCTGACATCTCCCTATTCTAAAGTATTCCCCCCAGAGGGGCCTAATTTTAGTTTACAATAAATGTTTTAGAGGGGGCCTTGGTATCTCAGGATAGTGTGAGGCTTTCCAGTCCCCAGCTGCAAGGGGATGTTTGGCCTTCTGGCCTAGCAAAATACCAGGACTATGGTAAGGTATTAAGTTTAAAAAATTACAAATATGCTTGTTAAGGGTATTGAGAATGCATAAAAGGCATTTAAAAACAAAAAGTAAAAAAACCCATCATGGCATCTCACCCTGGATCCCTTGGTGTTACAAACCAGCATCACCCCAGCAACCTCACAGTGCTGGAAGTGCCAGCTTGCCTCCCTTGGCTATTCTTATTTTGTGATTTCCCTGCTAAAAAGGACCTGCTGACCACGTGCTATCAGCTCCAGACCTGTGAAAAATTCTTCACAGAAAGAGTGATTGGGCACTGGAAGTGTCTGCCTGGGGAGGGGTGGTGTCACCATCCCTGGAGGTGTTTAACAAAGCCTGGATGAGGCACTCGGTGCCATGGTTTGGTTGGTGAGGAGGTGTTAGGGAACAGGTTGTTCTAGATGACCTTAAAGGTCTTTTCCAACCCAGATAATTCTGTGGTTCTGTGACAGCAGCGTCTCTCTCAAAGGGCAGCAAAACCCCCACAAATCCTGGATTTCACCAACACAACCCTCAAACCCAAGAACTACTCATTGTCCCCCCATACTGGGCAAGAGTAACTGCCAAAATTATCTCATCATCTCCACAAAAAGACAGATTTTCATGGGTCTGAGTGAAAAGAATCAGAATACAGAGTATCTTAAACACAAAGGAGGGGTTCACTACCCTCACTGATGCCATCTCTACTGATCTACTTCAAGAGCCCTGTGTATCTGACAGGCATCACTCATTTTAAGATGGTAAAAGGCAATTTTTATCATCCTTTAGGGACAGTTACTTTTGCTGTCATTCACATAAACAATTACAGGGCCTTCATGGTGTAACATGTTGAGGACAAGAAATTTACTTCATTATTCTGACCAAAGACAAAAGTTAAAATGTAACATTCCTTTCCCCACTGGAAGAGGAAATAAAGAGATAAAGAGAGAACCTAGTCTAGACATTTCTGCAGGCATTTCTGCAGCCAGAGGATGTTGTGAACACATCTGAGCACCAACGATGGGAAGACCAGAAAGTCACTCTTCCAGATTTTCAACAAACAAAAGCTTCTCAAAAAGACAAGGCCCATTTTGACAGGTCTATTTAACTCATCTTAAGAAATGCATTTGATTTGGATATTTTGAGGTCTTCTCTACTACCTTTAAAGCATGCCCAAAGCTTTTGAAAATAGAGGCTTTTAGGCATGTAAGTTATTGTATTTGCAGGGTGCCCTGTGGCAGGGAGGAATGATGAATCTGACTCCATGTTCTCAGAAGGTTAATTTATTATTTTATGGTACTATATTATATTAAAGAATACTATACTAAACTAAACTATACTAAAGAATATAGAAAGGATACTTACAGAAGGCTAAAAAAATAATAATGAAAATAATAATAAAAAATTTAAAATAATAAATAAAAATTAATAATAACAAAAAATAATGAAAATAATGACTTTCCAGAGTCCTGACACAGCTTGGCCCTGATTGGCCAAAGAGTGAAAACAACTCACAGCAGAATCCAATGGAACAATCACCTGTGGGTRAACAATCTCCAAACACATTCCACATGAGCACAACACAGGAGAAGCAAATGAGATMAGAATTGTTTTCCTTTTCTCTGAGGCTTCTCAGCTTCCCAGGAAAAAATTCTGGGCGAAGGGATTTTTCAGAAAATATGAATACCACAGTAAGTACATATTTTCTAATGTGTATTTTATCAAATTGGCTTTTAAGAATCACACAAGCTCTGTGCACTTCACCACAGACAGTAAGAAATGAGTTACTTCAGCCTTTGGAGGGGTTGAACAATATTCTTTCCTCAATAGCCAGCACACAAAGGCTCCCAGCAGGTGTGTAAGGATGCCACAGCTGCTGCTTCCTCCTGGTGCACCCAGGAGCAGTGGTGTGCTCACTGTTCCCATTCCCACAGCAGCTGGAGGGACTCTGGCATTACAGCCCAGACAAGAATTTAAGAATGTGCTGGAACAGGCACATGGTCCCCCAAGATCAAGAAAAGGAGTGGGGATTTGTTAGAGATGCTGCTATGACATCGTGTGTGGGTGCCTTTCTTTGGGAATAAAYTGGGATGATTAATGAATAGAGCTCCTGCTAATGAACACCCCCCCTCAGTGGCTCAGTTCTGGTGGTTTTAATCTATCTGGGAGAAGCTGGTGGACTTCTGTCTCTGTGACACAGTCTGAGAAATTAGCATCTAACCTTTAGGAGTGCAGAACACACTACAAGAGCTGCTTCCACTATGAYATCTCCTCCTAAGCAGACAACTGTGAGGAATTGCTGAACTAGCAGTGTTGGGGAAGATGAAACAGGAAAGCCTTATAAATATGATTGCCTGGCAAAAGATTTTGAGAATATAGAAACTATAAGCGAGATTGAAATGAAAGCAAGCTTTGAGATATTTTAGTTACTGAACAACTGGAAAGCAATGGTGTGGTTGGTTGAAGGTAATTTTTTTTTGATGAAACAACACGCTCTGCTTGCAGACAGGTCCAAGGGTCAGAGCAGACCCTGCCAGCTTGGCAGAAGGGGCCCAAAGAGGAGTTTTTAGGGTTTAAAATGTAACACAGTATGGTAATGTAGTGATTCTTATAGGCTGTATGTAAGTGCTATAGGATTTGTATMTTGTACTAGATTGGTTAGTGAGAATCAGAATATTCARCACAGAAGATGATTTATGGTATTGTAACGGGACCTTCACTCTCTCATCCTCTTTACCACACTCTTGCCTTCTCTCTTTTTACCTCTCTCTCCCTCTCAGGCCTGCTCTGAGCTGTGGCTGGCAAATCCCAGCAGGGCCCTGCACCCAGGCCCTTTGCAATAAACCCCAAATCCCAGCAGGGCCCTGCACCCAGGCCCTTTGCAATAACCCACAAGTTCCACAACCTGGCTCCAGAGATCTCTGCTCTSYGTCCATCCCCACCATCCTAGCCCTGACACTCCCACATGGCAGCAATGCCCACATTTAATCTGCAGGGATGTTTGTATCCAGGATCTCTCTTTACTGTCTGCCTCCTCTGGTAAATCTCAAGTTCTGGGCCCTTCAGATGAGCAGGAGCTGCACAAGGGGGAACCAAGCACAGCAGCCCCTGGTGCTGAGCACTCACCTCGTCCACCTGGGCTTGTGTCTGCTGCAGCCTCTTGTTGCTGGACACGTTGGTGGCAGGAGGGGGCCCTGCAGCCCCTGCAGCCCCTGCAGGACCCTGGGCAGATGCTGGAACAGACCTAGGGCAAAACCAGAGAACCTGAGTGACCAAACCAGCCCGACTTGCTCACAACCCCTTTTCTGGAACTGGTAAAAAGTACCTTTCTCTTCAAAGAACTTTTGAAGTTTCAAAGAACTTTYTTTTTCTTCAAAGACTTTTTCCATTGTTTCAATCCCTGTTTTCCATTCCTGGATCACACCCTCCTGTTCCATTCTGTCAGACAGTACTATTTTCTGACCCAGAGATGGGACAACTGAGAGGCATTTTAAAACTTTTATTCCATTTTCAGTCTCATGGGAAGGGTGAGACAATACAGATGTTACAATTCACACCATCACAATCAGAAGCCAACTATTTTTTAATTACAAAACACTATAAGCCTTTCTTGGCTTATCAGCTCTTAGCCACACCATGCTGCAGATGCCTTAAAGCCAATCATTTAAAAAGCCCTCATGGGTCCTACTACAGTGCATCTTCCATAGCTCTATTTCTCCAAAGTATCCAGTCTTTTTTGTAAGGCCATCCTTTGAAACTTGTTTCTAGTTCCATTTTTGTCTCCACAATTTCTGTCCTATTCCATGGCATTTCTAAATCAGCATTTCTTATCTCAAGATTTGTATACAGTGGCATGCTATGTGAGCCTGCTGTCAAGTTTTCAAAATTTTCTACAAATCTACTTCTCACACTATTCCTTCTCATACCACAATCAGTTTTTACACTATTTCTTGATGGGACTTTATCAAACTCTTCCACCTCCCTTGCTGCTTTTTTAAATGGCAAACAATTTAAGTTATCTACCCTAAGTTAGGCCAATGGCCAAAGTGACCACAGGGCTGACTAGCAGGGCAGAGCTTCTGTCCCACAAGGGAACCCACTGTGCTCTGGGCACTCTGTTAATGCAGGAGGGGATGGGCTGTGACCCTCTCAGTGTGCTGATCAAGCTCTGCCCTGCTCCTCCTGTTTGGAGCTCACCAAGCCAAGAGAAACAGGAGGAAACAATCTGAAACAGGAGGAGATCACATCCATCACAAACAGAAGAGAGGAGAAACAGGGTGTCAGAACTCAGCACATCCCTCTGGGTGTCCAGAGTCACCAGGACCCCTGCCAGGGGCTCAGAGACCCTGGCACACAGCCTAGAACACCTGTGGGTTTGATTATGACCTGTGGAGCAAATTACCAGCTTTGTATGAAGACCTGAAAGCCACAGAAGTTTAAGTAGTGTAATAATAAAATTATCACTGGGTGAAAAGGTAGATTTTGGGGTTTTCAGAATGGGGGTTTTGGGGACAAGATGGAGGGACTTGGGTGTGTCCAGCCTTTCTTCTTCTTCTTCTCTACCTCCATCTTCTGCTGTGATGTTGGCACTTTTGCATTGGTTTAGAGTAGAAGCTCACTGTCTAACATAGGTGATAGGTATTGGAAAGTAATTGTAAACATGTTATACGTAGTTTGTAGTATAAAGAGATAACATCGCCCCGGGGGCAGGCAGAGTGCCTCTGTCTGTCCTGCTGAGTGGACCTCAGCAGGGCAGGAGAAAAATTTTTATAGATAAGATACAATAAACAACTCTGAGACTGAGAACTGAAGAACTCCGACTCATTCTCCGAACGTGCGGGCCAAAACAGAGACTTTTCACGTGTCTGCAATAAACTGCAGCCTCCTGAGAACAGAGGAGGAAATGGGGGTGAGAATTGCACACAGCATGGGGTCAGTCACTCTGGCACCTGCACTGCTGACCCTCCCCAGTGCTGGTCCCCAAWTGCCCCCCAAAGCAGCTCCAGCATGTCCACAGCCCTGGAGGAGAAGGTCAGAGCCCTGACCCTCTGCACAGCAGCCCCCAACCTCCAACACTGCCTTTCTCCAGTCTGCTCTGTAACAAAGGACAAAACAAATGTCCTGAAACCCCAACAGCAGATCTGCTCTGTCTCAGAGTGTGAGTTTGTGCAGACAAATCTCCCCACCAGCCTGAGCAGGGTCCCTGAGCCTCAGCCAGTCATCCCTCACACCCCAGCTCTCCTTGCAAGGGACCCTCACTGCTCCCCACAGGGAAAKAAACCCTTCCTCAAGCTGCAGAGGAAATCCCTGAGCATGTGAACTGAGAAACATCACAAATCCCACTCATGCATTACCAATGCCTTCCCACAGTGACAGACTGAGAGAACACAGTGTTTCTMTGTGAATCATTCCCTTCTACATCCTGGGCTCTGATTAATGCTGCTGGAATTATGGCCTCATTAATGCACTGTCAAAAGGCCTGGGGCACTGAAGTGGGCCCCCCAAAGGTGCCTTTGGCTGCAAAATTCAGTTTGGCAGTGTTGCCTGAGGGCTGGGATCCCTGTGGGCAGCAGGGGCCCCCAGAAGCTCCCAGAGCTGTTTGCAGCCCTGCTGTGGCTCACACCTCACCCTTTCCCTGGGGCTGGCAATGGCATTGGCAAGCTTGAGCTGAAAGAGCAGAAACTGAACCTTGCCCGTCCTTTGAGGACCTCACAGCCACTACTAAAACCATTAAAACCAGAGGCTGCTGCCACCTGCACTGATGGAGGGAACCACAGCATCCATGCCACATCCCAACAGGATTTATTTTGAGTTGTCACAAAGGATCAAAATCTGACTATAATGTACATCACACACAACACAACACAAGATCTCCCTGGAGCATCAGCAGCCCCAAAGGAGATTGTGGCACAACAACAGAGCTAAAATTAAAATTGTTAAACTTCTTTGCAGTTAAGGAAGTAAATAGGCATTTTCCCAATCAGCACAAGCAGAGTTATGAGTTATGCACTGTTGGAATCCCTGAGACCACAGAAGAGGAGAATGTGAGAAGAGTTTTCCCCTGCCACATGTTTTGCTGTAAGCAGAGCTTATAAATTCAGTGATGTTCTTGGTCAGAGCTATGAGATAACTCCACATTTGGAGCTCTGCCATGCACCTTTTCTGCCTAGTAATTCTCATCTGTTTTTTGCAGCTCCCAAGCTGTCCTTAAAATGACTTGACATACAGTAGATACTTTCAAGGTTGCTCTCTTCCAGCATTCTTGCTGCCATCTAATTYGGTTTCAGCTGCATTTTCTGGAGCTTCTCTGCTCCCTGCACAAGGCAGGAGATGATGGGAAGGATGGGTGTTTTTACAGCTGCAGGAGTTGCAGGATGTGGTGTTGTGAGGGTCCCCAGGAYRAGGTGAGAGATGGGAATCTGACTCCATGTTCTCAGAAGGCTTATATTATTATATTATATTATATTATATTATATTATATTATATTATATTATATTATATTATATTATATTATATTATATTATATCCATACTAAAACTATACTAAAGAAGAGAAAGGATACATCAGGAGCTTAAGATGAATAAATAAAAACCCCTTACTGACTCAGAGTCTGACACAGCTGCTGTGATTGTCATAATTAAAAACAATTCACATGGAACCAATCAAACATTCACCTGTTGGTAAACAATGTCCAAGCCACATTCCAAAGCAGCAAACACAGGAGCAGCAATCAGATAATTMTTGTTTTCATTCCTCTCTGAGGCTTCTCAGCTTCCCAGGAGAAAATCCTGGGCAAAGAGGATTTTTCAGAAAATATGACAGTGACAGCAGGAGTTACTGCAGCCACCAAAGAGAGGTGACAATCTTTATGCTCAGGCACAGCAAGCTCATAATTAACATGGCCATCCTAATTAATTACCTAAAATCTAATCCAAGCTTTCTGGTAAAGAAGGGAACTGAAGCATCACTTGAAAGCACAGACATTCTCTGCAATATCAGAGCAAAAATTAAAGCTGGAATTAAAGTCCAGCCTACATTTACATCATCCTTCCTGTATTTACATAATTCTTCTATTATTGCCTCTGGACCATGTCATATCAGCTTCTAAATTCTCAGAAGTGTTTTTCAAAGAAATTTATGCAAAAAATATTAGCACTGTGTTGTAGAACTTCCTTTTGAAATACATGAAGCATCACAACTTTAAAATATAATTTCTCATGGTCTGGCATGATTTTGGGGAGCTACAAAGAATGCAAAATCCATATAAAAGCTCCATCACCAGGCCCCTAGCCATCAGACTTGTGTACTTTTTTTTCAGGAAAAGAAAAAAAATTACCATTGGTGCTGAGAACTGCCATTSCCAAGAACAAGTCAAATCAATTTTGAAAGAGGAACAAAATTCTGCTATTGTTGTTGAAAAAGGCTACGAATCCCTAGGCAATACTCTTAAATGGCAGCCACCCTGTGCCMTCAGAGCACCAGGAGATGTGGATCAGTCAGCACAGGGGCAGCCCAGCAGACTGGGAGCACTGCAGGCTCTGTGTTTGCAGCCACCTTGGGAGAAACCTCCAGGGACTTTCTGAGTGATTCAGCAAAATGGGCTCAGCTGACTCAGACATCCTCAGCTCTCCCAGCTGGGCCTGGAGCTGGGGGSTCAAATTCATGGCTGAGAGATTTGTCCTCTTGCTGAGATGTTTTGGAAACAACTTGCTGTTTAGATCTGACAGTGAAAGGCAGCTGCAACTCTTAATTAAGAGAGAATTGGAGAAATCCAGCGTTACTGTCTTACATTTCAGCACTGGCTRAAAAAACATTAAGGATGATTGTGTATCTAATATTTTGGGAAACCATCTKACACACACTTTCATTTTTGTTCATATGTGTGAGCTACACAGCAGAATTTTTCCCTTAGTCAGGCTAGGAAGGGAGAGGCAAACGCCAGGAGGATGCCAGGCCTTGGTACCACTGTGCCTTGGTACAGTTCACATGAAGACCTCCAGGGCTGCTTTCAGCATCTTCTTTTATCTATCCAAAGTGCTTCTTAAAGCCTCCAACTGCAGGACCTAATCCCTTCAAAGTCTTTATCCTAACAACAGGCACTGAGCTGAGGAGCAGCTGTTATCCCACATATGGCAGGAACAGGGATGAAGGGGTTTCACCCTGGCACAGAAAGCTGGGGCAGAGCAGCCTCCTCACTGTCCTCCTCTGCTCCTCCAACTCTGACTCCAGTCAGAGCTCACAACCTATTTCTCTAGCAGCAGGAGTTATTTAACCCCTCAGACTCAAACAGTGAGAGTGATGGTGGGGCCCTGGGAAAATGTTAAAGATAGACTCTGAAAATGTTAGGTTTTGTGTTTTGTCAGATCACTGCACCTGCGTAAGCAGTATGATGAATAATTGTTAAATGCGATGATTGTTTGGTAATTAAATATAATTATTATATAATCACAAAAAGAATCATGAGAAACTACGTTAGAAATTTAAGGGGGAACCACAGGGGGCCATGCTTGACTGAAATCTATGTATAGAATAGAACAATATAAGTTTAATAATTAACATGAAAGTTATATAACGATAGAATATAAAAACATGTTCATCTCGAATGTGTGGTCGGAGTCAGATTTGGGTTGAAATACCCCTGACACCCAGAGCTCTTAATAAAAGCCCCGACATAGGATCATTTTTGTGGTTATGCGTTTCCGAACGCTAACAAGAGAAGCAGAGGCTGTGCCCATGGGAAGTGAAATCCCATCACACAGCTCCAGGGGTGGCAGCTGGCACAGCCCAGGGGAGGAGCACTGACTGTGCATCAGTGCAGCACATCTGATTCATGATCCCTACCAAAAATGAAAATAATTTATAAGAACCCCAGTCTGAGTCCTCTTTCTTCAAACTCTTTCCCTGTTGTTCAAATAAAACAAAATTGCACTGCCTCTCTCCCCTTTTTTATTACTTTTTTTTTTTTTTTTTTTTTTACTGTTCAGGTATGATACTTTTGTGTAGTACATATTTACTGCTGTAACTTACACATATTTCAGACACTTTTTCTACATGGACCCCTTCAAAAGGCACCCACCCATTTGGGCTTTGCTGTGAGAGCAGAGTCTGACAGTCTGTAGTTTCAAAGGCATTTGAAAAATACATCACAAACACCYCTTTGTTCAACTGTAAAGTAAATCAGAACACTTCCATAGCTTTGTACTCTTGAGATTTAACTTTAAAACAGTTATTAAAATTAGCTACAAATGCACATTTACACACTATTTTAGTGCATGTYAGTGAAGGTTCTGGCCCAAGGAGCAGCTGCAGAAACAAACCCATCTCCCACTGTCCCTAGTGAAGGAATGCTCATCTGGGAATTGGGATGCTTTGAGGCACAAGGCTCTCTAAAGAAAGGAGCTCCATAGCCCTGGGGGTTTGCTGTTAGTTTTGGGCTTGCCTTGTTTATCCCTATGCAGTAACAGCTAAACCAATTGTTCCACTGCTGGTTTGCAGGGAGGGACTTGTACTGCCYGTGCTTGGAGATTTCTGCATCCTGGGGGAATTTGCAGGTTTCCAGCTTGTGTTAAACCCACATGGGATTTTATTTCTGCATGAGGTCAGTTTAGCCAAGCTAAAAAATCTTTCTTCCCAATAAACATGGCCATGTGAGGTTTGGCACAACCCTGACAAAACCCAGCCTGACAAAGAGAGCAGACTCAAATCCTGTGCTCCTCTATTCAGGTGTCACCTCTCAAAGAATTGAAATTTAAACTCCTTAAGATTCTGAGCCTTCAGACTCAGAACCAAACTCAACCACAGCTGTGGGAGGACAGTCATGTTTCTCCTTGTGTCCAGGAAAGAGACATTGATTATCCACCCCAGCACCTCCCACCAACGAGTTTTTGTTTTCCCACAGYGGAATGGGATAGTGTCAAATGGCAGGTCCTGTTACTCTTTGAAAACCACACACTAATTCTGTCAGGAGAGGTGCAGAGAGACCTCTAGCACCCCCATAAAATTAAGTGTTCTTCAGGTTCTCATTCCTCTTACAGGCAGTTAATGATGTTCTCTGCCTGCAGGGTGAGACTCCCCAAAGACAGCCCTKGCTGGAGACCATCMCCTCCCACTTCTGATGCTCTCTGAGGGGTAATTTGCTTTTCAGTTCAGCTGCTCACTAACTGTATGTATTTCAGATTTCTAGCTCATCTTCCCCCCCTAGTTACTGCCCAGCCTATTTTAATGAGCTAGGTTTATCCTTGTTTGCCTTCTACTCATCTCACTTCTGCAGGGGAGCAAACAAAAGCTGCTCAATGGGAGTAAAAAAGCCATGATATCATAAAACTGGTTAGGCTGAGGAGATAAGAGCTGATTGACAGAGGAGTATCACTGCTGGGCTAGTGGCCATCTGCAGGGATTTTCACACTACAGGAAGATGTTTTCAGCCCTCTGAGATCTCTAGAAGTAGCTCCCAAYAAGAGTAAAGAGGCTCCCTTCACCTACAAGAGAACAGAGACTGCTCTTYATTGTCCTTTTTTTCTATCTGAGCCCTTCAGGATTCAGTAAAAATGTGACTATTGACAGGTAAATGGCTACAAGCTTAGGCTAATTCCAGTCCAGCACTATCAAGTTTCAAWTTATTCCTCATGTTTTTTGTAATAACTGTGTCATGATTAATAGTGAATTGGTGGTAGAACAAAACCCCAGGTATAAATAATTAGCATTTGAGATGTCTTCATTTTGGGAAGAAAGTTCTGCTTTGAACACAGCTCTGTTCTCAAATGTGCTTTTCATGTATTACCAACAATATTCTACAAGGACTCTCCCTTATTACCAAATATTTACTCTGATCACCAGCCAAAGGATAATGCTCTGCATTTAATGTCCTGGGAACACATTTAATTAAATATTCCCACTAGTTTATTATGACTGCATTAACCATCTGGTGTACTAAATATGCACACAGAGGAAAAGGAGAGGAACCCTAAGACATCATCCTCAGTTTGATCAACATTTGTTAGGTTAGTGATGACCAACTGATTTATCCTCTCCAGTATCTTCTACTCAAGCCAAATGAATGTTGCTTACYAACTTGAAGGATTAGAGGAAATTCTGATCTACTGTGATATTTTTAAGAACATTCTTTCATCATTTGAAGCCCTTGGATTTACATACCTGTGCCTTGAARWTTTTTTCATAAACACTATTTGCTGTTTMATGACTGTGAGGTTTTTGTGTTTCCTACCAAGAACAGAGAAATATTTTTATTTGTCACATCTTCATTTCTAACATGTATGGTGATGTATTAATTTAGAAACACTTCMATTTCTGGACACTTTGCTGCTGGATACAATAACAAGGCAGATCTCAGTCTCTGTCCACATGGTTCAGCAGTACAGAATTAATGCAGGTTACTGATGGGGACTTTCAGCCATGCCTTTAGATCCCCCTTGACCAGTCCCATCTTCACATCTGCAAATTTATACACTCACATGCAGAACACTGAAAAAAACCCAATCCAGCTCTGAAGTAAATCTCCTTTTGAGGTAATTTCCACAGACTGACCTGTGACTTCAACCAATTTTAGTCCCATACTGTGTTTTTTCTTAGAAAAGGGTTAATTCTCATTGGCTGGTATGAAACTAATTGTAATTTTTATACTAAATGAGATTTATTTTCATTAGGGAATGAAAGCAAATACAGGTGCAAACAATAATAAAAAACCTTTCTCTTAATATTTATACTGATATTAACATTATATTGTAAAAGGAGACAAATATTTATGGTTTTCTACATTTTGCTTGTTTAAATTCATACTTTGCCTAATTTCCATCAGGCTGCTTTCAGATAGAAATTTGTTTAGTAAAACATATGGAAAATAATTTCTGTGATATGTTCATAACAGTTAATAATAAAATCTATCCTCAGTGCAATGTCTACACAGAAGAACACCAAAACACTGTATTGCACTAAAATCAGCTTTCAGAAGGAAGTGTTATCTCTAGTTCCTGAGGAGTATTGATTGCACCTTCTATTAATTCCTACAAGGTTTCAGAATTGCCAGGTTGCAGGTCCTGTAGTAATTTCTCTTCACCAGCTGAAAGAACACAAACTTCTTTTTTTTTCCCTTTTTAATTTTTTTGATGCTTTTCATCTTGTTAACCTTGAGTTACCTGGGTGAAGATGTGGGCTAAAGGCAATAAAACTGGCACAAAGATCAGCTCTGTGATCTCATTTTCTCTCAAAACAGTTACTATTTCAATACAGATGAAACCTAGTGTATGTAAATGGACACACATTTACAAAAAAATACCAGAATTTTCTTTTACCAAGGTTTCTTATGCTCCATTAGCCCCATCAGTTATRTTAGTGGGGCTCATTTGAGCTGAAGTGGCCCTTAAATCCCTTTGGTACTTCAGCACCTTCAGCTCTGTCCTGCACACTGAGGAAAGAGAACCCAAAGTCTGACCCTCACAGGAAGAGGGGCACTTTTCTCCCCAGCAAACTTTATTAAAGGAATTTTAGTTCATAAATAGGAAAGTGCTTTTACTGGGCATAAGAAGACACAACCCCCCTCAGCTACAGTGACAAAACCCCAACAAACCAAAACAAAAAAGAGAATCAGCAGAGAAGTCAAATCCTGGATAACACTGGATATATAAAAGTAAAATAATAAAATAAAATAAAATAAAACAAATAAATCCTGGATAACACAAGGCCTTTTGTTTTTCTTGCCCTAAGTTACTGATGTGAAATTAGGGAAAGAAAAACTGATGGCAAACACACAACGCTGGATTGGAGCATAAATCACCAAAGTACAGCAGGCTGTGAGAGAGAGGAMGCCTAACAGAACACAGCTTTACTCAGAGCCTTGGTGAGACACATCTGAAACAAAGCAAGAATAAAACAATAAATGAGTCACTGCCATTTCTTACTGGAGGCTAAGAAATGCAATCTGCCTCCGTAACAAACTATAGGGCAGAGACATAAATAGCAAACATGTTGCTAGAGAAACGTTTCCAAAATTCAGGACTCCAAAGCTGGAGCAGATTTGAAGAARCCCAGTGAGGTTGAACACCCTGGTGTGGTCTGGCAGAGTTCCAGACTCACAAACCTGGAAGGAGAAGCTTGTCCTGGATTGCCAAGCAAATTGTATTCTATTTGCCATCTGTATGGCAGTTGTCTTCTGTTCAGTGGGCAGYTTTCCTTATCTCTTCCACAACTGGGGAGACATCTGCTGATAAGAGGCTATTGAGTGTCACTGCATGGCTGATAAGAACTACAGCATCCCATTGGGAGATGTGAGCCCAGAGGGAGGAGCCAAGCATTCCTACCTGGATATAATCTGGAGATTCTGGAACACCAGCACGGTTTCTGCGCTGGATTTCCCACAGGAACAGCAGCTGCCTCTGCCACTGGATCTTCATCTGAAGACACTGCACCTTTCTCCAGGATCCCTGCTCCAGCAGAACCACCCCTGACACTGCAGGAGGGCTGAGCCACAATTCCAATGGGACTGCTGCCAGCACCCTGACCCACAGGGTGTCAGGTTGGGTTCTGACTCTGGCAGTGTTGTTCTGGTGTACTGCATTGTTTATCTTTTTATTTTCTTCCCCATTAAAGAACTGTTATTCCTGTTCCCATATTTTTTGCCTGAGAGACCTTTAATCTAAAATTTATAACAATTCAGAAAAGGTGGGGGGGGGGGCACAAACAGCTGTGTTTTGAAACCAAGACAAAGCGCCAGAGCAGTCCCAGACGACACAGGTCAGCTCTAAGCAAAGCTCCTGTTCTGAGCAGGTGTTACCTGCCAAGTTTCTCTTTCTGATGTGTCACCCCAAGGCTGACATCACCTGTGCAGAGCAGTGAGAGCATCCCCTGCTTCCAGCTCCGTGGGGGTTACTCCAAGGAGTACCCAGGGAGCAGCAGGGCAGGGCTGGAGGTGAGGAACAGGGCAGCCTTGGCTCAGCACCCCCTGCTCCTGACTCATGGGCTGCTGCTGACATTTTTAAAAGAGCAGAAGCATAGAGGGAAAAGCTTGGTCCAACAGAATGATCCAGCTTGTGATGACAGTGTGCACACATGGAGCAAGGCTCAGAGAATTGTGGCTGCAATATTCTCACCTCAGGCAGCGTCAGGAGCAGCCTTGGCCCCATTGGATCACATGGGCTGTTGGCAGAGCAAGCCCACTCGTGCCACCTCTCTTGCACTGAGTGACATSTTAASAGACATCAACAGTGTGAGATGAGCCACTCTTCAAAACAGGGCAGCAATTGATTATTTATTGCTGGCACATGGGCACRGGTGTGAAGAGTTTGAAGGGATGTGCTGCATGAACTTGTCCGATCAYTCAAARTCAATTMATGAAAACATAAAGCAATTGCAAGAAGGTATAGCCAAACTTGGAGAAGTTACTGGATCTTGGTTGAATGGTGTGTTTGMTTTCTTTGACCWTTCACCATTGTGGAAGGAACTTTTGAAAACASTTKTTTTACATTTTAGTGGAGCTTGTAATTCTTCTGCTCCTTTTGCCATGAGTTTTTCAGTGCATGGGACGGGCCATGAACAGGGCTGCAAAGGAGGAGTTCTTGGTGCAAACAGGAGAGGAGATGTCAGAACCCAGGACATTCCTCTGGCTGCCCTGGAGGACTCCAGACCCTGGCAGGGGCTCAGAGACCTTGGCATGGAGTCAAAGACACCTGTGCCTTGGATTTTAGCCCATGGAAACAATKACCAACCTTGTGTGAAGAGTTACAAGCCACAGGGGTTTGAGTAGAATGATAGTGAATTTGTCACAGGGTGGAAAAGTAGAATTTTGGGGTTTTTAGAATGGGGGTTCAAGAGGCAAGATGGAGGAATCTGGGCATGTCCTGTCCTTCTCCTTATTCTCATCCTCCATCTTCTGCTGTGATGGTGACACTTCTGGATTGGTTTAGAGTAGAGACAGACTGTCTAATATAGGTGATAGGTATTGGAAAATTATTGTAAATAAAGTACACGTAGTTTTTAGTATAAAAATCTAACACAACCCCAAGGGCAGTCAGTGAGCCACAAACCAACCTGCTGGACAGATCTCAGCAGGTCAGAGAAAGAATGTGATAGATCAGAGAAAATAAACAACCTTGAAAAGCAGAACCGAGGAATCCTGACTACTTCTTCGGTTGTGGGGCTGGGAAAGAGAGACTTTCTAATTCCTCGGGGGTCATCCCAGACACAGAAACCTGAGAGCTGCAGCCAGGGAAGAGGGAGCTCTGACACAGACAGCAAGGAGGGCTCTCAAAGCACTGCTGAGGCTGATARGCTTTCCTTGCTTTTAAGCAGTATTTTCTTAAGAGCGAAGGATGGTTTTTCTGCCTGTCTTTTAAGAGACTTAGATTAAAACCCAGAGAGACTTCYAGCACCCCCATAAAATTAAGTGTTCTTCAGGTTCTCATTCCTCTCACAAACAGGCAATGATGTTCTCTGCCTGCAGGGTGAGAGGACTCTCCAAARGACAGCCCTGGCTGGAGACCATCCCCTCCCACTCCTGAGATGCTCTCTGAGGGGTAATTTGCTTTTCAGTTCAGCTGCCCACTAACTGTATGTATCTCAGATCCCAACCCAGGAGGCTTTGGGGCTTCCCATTTTCCTGTACATCACTTCCCAGCATTGCTGATTTAGAAGTAAATTTCAGAATGAAAGAATTTTAGAATTTCTGCATTTTAGAAGTAAATCAGCTCTTAACATGTTTTTTGTTTGTTTGCTTTTAAAGTCCCAGAAACAACAAAACAGCTGAAAGAAAGTCACATTTCCATCAGCAGTGAAGAGTTTTTGTAGCCTATGTATTTGCCACTGCTATTCAGTGGCAGTTTCATCACAGCTAAACTTCACAGGGTAATTACCACCTCTACTTAAATCTTCATCATCAGGAGGCTTGTTAAGTTTAAATCTTGTCTAGCTACTTGGCCAAGAAAACTGCAGTGAATATTTTATCCCATCTATTCATTACTTAAACAGCAGCCTGTGCAAGTGTCAGAGAACAGCACAGGGATCTGTACAGAGAGCCAAACTCTCACCCTCACTGCTCCCAAAAGGTCACACAGTTCCTGAAGAGCTTCCATGARGTGCAGCTATCATTTACAAGTGCCTGTCACAGGGGCTGCACCTTCCCACAGTGATATATTCACACACAATGTCCCTCCTGCCCAGTTTCAACAGCCATCAATTCCTAATAACCAATGAAATTTGGTTAAATTGGTTAAATTCCATTTAACCAATGAAATACATTGAACCAATAAAGGGTAACTTCTCACTTCAAGTTCTCATTGAATTAAAAAAAAACTCTCCAAGACCACAGAATATTTTCAATAAACCAAAGCCAGAGCTTTAAAGACCTTCTAAAAAAGATGTTTGAGATTATTTGGCCAAATAAATTGCTTGGCAAACTGATGTAAATTCATTAAATACAGAAAAATAAGAACTAGATTGAAACTTCAAATATGCCAAGTAAGATTGGTCTATAGCATTACAGCCACCTCTCCTGAGCTCCCCATCCTCCTGGGATCCCCAAGAGCCTTGTGGTTTCTCCTTGGGCTAAGCTCCCACCTTTATTTTACCATCACTCTTGCCCTCCAACTCTGATTTTTAAAGATCCTCTTTGCATTACACAGAGCCCATGTWTAAATCCCATTTCCAGAGCCCTGGTGTGGTTTCTGGAGCTCACAGCCACACTGTGGATCAGTGCTGTGAACATCTGCAAAATGCCACAGGCCAGAAACTGAACTTCAATTTTGCTTTTCTTCCCCAATAAATCTATAAACATCTACTAATTCAGTAGAGACCAGTTTACTCTGGTTGTACCTTTCAGGTTTGGTACATTCAAGACTCTGCATTTTCCTATTTGTGAAAATGCCCAAACATTTTCCTGCCTGAAAATCCCCAGGGATTTGCAGCATTCCAAGCAGCCCTTGGGGCTCTCTGGGTAAATGGAAAGAGTCTCCTCCCTGTCTGCTGAGGGAGCATTTCCACTTTGCTTTCCATTCCTCTGAAACTTGCCAGTTAATTACTTCTRCAATACTTCAAAAGTAATCACTTGTTTCTCATGTCCTTCTTTGAAAATAAAAACTCCTTGGGATTGAGGAGGAACATTTGAGTTTAAATTTATGCTTTAAAAGTCAAAGACTCAACAAAAATTTGAATCGCYCAGGTTATTCAAGTGACAGAGGAACTGGTGACAATCATACTTGGGACAAAACAACACATTTCCAATCAACCATAAACTCCTGTTGATATAAATAGAGCAGAATTCAGCTGACTGGAACAYTCCCATAGTTGGCATTCCCTGCCCTCAAAGCTGCTCTTCAAGCTCCCTCAGTCTTTCCATCTGCTACATCCCTTGAAGGGCAAAGGATTACCTGCTGYTACTGCAATTCTGATACAGACACTTTAAAAGTTACAGAAACTTTAGAAGTTAATGTTATTCAAGCATTTTATTTCCATAAAAATAAATAACTTTCTACTGCTAGCCCAGCTGAATATTGGGAATTACATCCACCTGTCCACAACAAATTCAGCCTACCTACAGCAAGATTCAATGCACTGACAGAGATATTGCTTTTTTATTACTATTTTTGGTCTCTGTGCCCTTGTGCAGTGCTGGGCTGTGGGCTCCAGACTCCCAGTGCTGCTGGAGCCCTGTGGATGGGATGGATGCCTTTTAGAATGCCTCAGGATTTCAGCTTTTATATTTTTCAAATCCTGTGCTGCATTAGTGCATCACTCCAAACTTCATATAAAGTGTTAACTACTGTCTTCACATTTTGGTCAGACCAAACAACCCCTCTGGGCCTGAGATCCAAGGACACTTTACTGTCTCAGGCCTTGAAAGTACAAACAAATTGAATTGGAGCAAACTGGGGGTAAATGACTTCATTAGCTGAAGCTGTAATTGGAGAATTAACCCCTGATATGTAAATGGACCAAACTTATAATTGTCTGAAAAACTGGTGCCCATTGTCTATCTTGGGTGTAGCCTCTGGGAGGCTTCTGCACTGCCCAAATTGTATYTATTGAAGGCCTTCAATAAACACCCACTTTATTCTCTGAACCTTGTCTATCCTGCTCCAGGTAGCCCTTCCAAGGCATCAGCTGGCACACCTGACAGACAAACAGAGGCAGGAATGTGCAGGGCTGGAGCCAGTTCCCTAGGTAACCAAGAGACGTTTTAAAAGGGAAAGTGGTGCTAAGTAAATAAATGCACACAACAAAGGCCCACACACATGACTAACTTTCCTAGATACCACGGACAATAGAGGGGCAGAACGTGGAAATTCCTGAATTTGTGAAGAAACAAATTTCTCCCCAGTGAGATGGCTACAAAATATCCTCATTCACAAGCTCCTTATGATTTCTGGAGGTGGCTCTCTAGAATAGAGGCTAGACAAGACTAAGAGAATAAAGTGGKTATTTATTAAAGGCCTTCAATTGCTGTTGTTGAGTAAGAAATGACACAGACTTGCCAGAAGGCTGACTGGTATAACATGTTGTATATTTGGAATTGTTCTTTTCTATAAGTTGTTTTGATCTAGGTGGATGTGATTGGTTATTAAGTTAACAAATTTTACTGGATTGGTTAATTAACAAGATGCTTTTCTTATAAAAAAAATCTTTGAGGAGAACAAGAAAACTGAGAGTAGAAAAACAACACCTGTGGGCTGTTTATAATAATAAGCTGTTATCATACATATCAAGAGTTCTATTATCATTATAGTGCAAGGGTTCCATATTGCTGGAGTTTTGTACCTCCTTGATGTTTCTCATAGACAGCTCCTCTAGGCAATGACTCTTCCTCACAGCAACCAACTGACTCCAGAGCCCACCAATCCACTCTTTTATATCTCTTGTTCTTATTGGCTACAGCTGTGGCCTGTTAAGATCAGGCCTGCTCCTAATCTTTAATCATTAACCCAGCTGCAACTCATTGGGGGATAAGATTACATTCTATACCACCTTCATTTACCCATACTGCATCCCCCTACAATAAGCTATTATTGTTTATTTTTAACTCCTTTAAGTCTCTCAGGCCGATTCTGGGAAAACTTATTTGGTTTTCTCTCTCCCTCTGACCAGGCTGTCACATCCACATTCAACAGCCACACTCTGGGCAGCCACAGCCTCCCAGAGGCTACACCCAAGCTGGACAATGGGCACCAGTTTTTCAGACAGTTATAAGTTTGGTCTATTTACATATCAGGGGTTAATTCTCCAATTACAGCTTCAGCTAATGAAGTCATTTACCCCCAGTTTGCTCCCCCAGCTCACTTTTGTTTGTACTTTTTGGGGCCTGAGGCTGTGGGGTGTCCTTGAGCTTCAGGCCCAGAGGGATTGTTTGGTCTGACCAAAATGTGAGGACAGTAACTCACACTCTGTGTGGAGTTTGGAGTGATGCACTGATGCAGCACAGGATCTGAAAAATATAAATCTGAAATCCTGAGGCATCACTTGCAGGCAGGCAGTTCTCTCCCCATCACTTCCCCACCTCTCCCATCACGAGCCGCTCCTGAGCAGCAGGAGCTTTGCAGAGCTGAGTCACTGCCCTGTGGCTGATTTGTGTGTGTGGAGCTCAGTCACCTGTCAGTGCCCAGCCCAGTGCTCCCAGAAAGCCAACAGGGTCACTGAGTGCAGCCAAGCTCAGAATCCAGCCCTGCTTTGGAAGGATGCAGTTTTAAGCCCCACCTGGAGCTCTGTCATACTGATGGTGCTGGGCAGGGCAGGGCCTGCTCCTTGCAGATTGCTGACACAGGACAGCAAGCATTTCACACCAGTAAGGCACCCTGAAGTTCATTAAACAATAGATTAGTGTTGGAATAGTAAAAAAAAAAAAAACACCTAGATTTTATTTAGATGATGATAGGAAATCGTTAGGCTTTGGAATGATAGTAAAAATTTTGAGAACTGTCCACACAAGGTCAGTCAGTTCCCAATGCAAACAACTGATTTTGACACAACTGGGAGTGTTTCTGGCAGGAAATTCCCTTCTCAATGAGGTTTTAATTCCTTTTTTTTTTTTTACTTCCCCAGGACAACAGTGGAAAAGAGAAAATTGATATGAAAAAGGACTGGAGAGGCCACCCTGGCCACCCCTTGTCCCAAGGCTGAGTGCTGCCTCAGAGCTGCCCCAGCTTTGCTGCCCCTGCCCTGTCTGTCCCCTCCCCAGCAGGGTTTGTGTTGGACATTTTGGGGCTCACTGAGCCCTTTTAACTCACCCAGACATTAACCCTTGCAGGGATGCTCTGCAGTGCCCAGGGCCCCCAAAATGCACCTGCAGCATTGCAGGCCCTGCAATCAGCAATCAGCCGGGAGACCACAGCACCCAGAACAGAAAGAATTTTGACTTGTGAGTACAAGGGAATCTTGGTGCCTGCATGAAAACCTTCAAATCAAGCTCTTTATTTTATCCATTAAGCCCTAGAGTGGCTGAATATCCATACAGGAATTCAGTACAGAAATGAATACAAGTAATTTTCTCTTCTAGAATTTCCTTGGATAATCTTCCCTGGATGAAGTTGTACCTTGATAGAAACCACACCTATTCTGGAGAAGTGTCTATGAAATCACTGGCAAAGTACATTTTACCCCATTCTGTGCCCCCTCTCTTTATAACTGCTTTGATTCAATTCCCTGGTCTTAATCAGAACTAACTTGTTAAAAATAATTTAATAATATACTCATCAAAATCTTGAAATTTGCAGTCTGTGACCTGCTGCCTGTGAATATTTAAATTAYTTAACTAAGACAAATGTTATCAGAAAAACAAACTACAGGGTTATTGGGAAAAAAGATTTTGAAGTCAGATTCCAGCATTGAAATGGAGGAGAAAGTAACAGAACTAGTCCAGCCTASATGAACAGACCACATTTCCATTTTTACAATGAGATTTTAAATAAAAACAACCAACAGCTTGTGAGTAAATCCACTGAATAGAAGTTCCCAGAGATTACTTCCAAACAATTAAAAAAAAAAATTGGATTATCAGACTTCTCATAGGCAATTCTGAATTGAAAAGTTAAATGATAAACTGTGAAGTACTCACTTCAAAACCACAGAAGTTACCAGCACAAGAGTTTGTTATGCTACTCAAGAACCTGAAGGAATCCCACAAGTATGTAAGCATGGATMTATGTGCATGTGTACCTCAAAACCAGAAACCACCAGAGCTCAGGGAGATGTCAGACATTACATTATTCTCCAATCTAGCCAACAAAGCCACAATGATCCAGGATTAGTGGGTTATCAATTTAAATGGTTAAATGAARGCTAAATTTCAATTTTAAAAAATTGAACATCAACACACTAGTCCCTGCTGTAATTCAAAAAAGTTGTAGTGGCTTAAAAACACTAGACTGTGAAATAATCTATCTACACAACACAATAAATCAGGATTTAATGACATTTTGGCCTTAGACTGTGTTCCCAGCTGCAGTTCCTTTGAAAAAAAAATCAATTTCTAGCTGAAACAATTTGATTTCTATCAATAGCTGTTAAATTAAATTCAGATGAAGTATATATTTGGTGATTATGCTAATCTCTCCACCTTGCTACGTCCAGGTTGTTCAAGTAAATGAAATGTAATCTGTACCTTGCAGAAAAAACCCTAATTTGTTAACAATCTCACCTTCTGGGTTGTGGCTGATTTTGAAGGCTTTGTTTTGCTCACACACTATTTATTCAGTCACTGAGCACTCACAGAATCCTTCAGGAGTGAAAAGAGCAGCATTCCCTGTCCAGTAATGAGCCAGTCATCCCCACAGTCTCACCAACACCATCCAACCAAGCAGGGCTAAAGCAAATTATCTTTTACTCTGTGCTCACACAGGGAGCAAACACGGGGAAAAAAACTGGATCCAGCTTGTTTTCATCAATGGAAAACCTCTGCAGTTTCCCACTCCTCTCCTGCACTCTGCTGTGASCTGCTCTGGATAAAGCTGTCCCAAACCCCCAGTTTCCCCCCAGGCAGCCTCCTGAGGAACCAGGACCTCACAAATATTGGAACAAATATTAGGAATATCAGCAGTGACAGCACAGCATCGCAGCTTTTCAGCACCAAGGGCAAGTTCTTTCCATTTGCAATGATTTTGTTGCACTCCATCCCAGCAGCACCAGGTGCAATGCACCCCCTGCCCACGAGGATTTATAGCAACGCTTCCAGGAGCTTCCAACCAGCATAAAAGAACAGTTTGGGAGTGGTYTTTGATATTCTGACACCCCATAAGAACCTTTTATGGCAACTCCCCAGAGAACTGCAGCTTGTTTCCATGTACAGCCTTCCTGAGCAGCTCCAGAACAACAAAAAACATTCTGACACCTTTTGCTAAACATTTTTTATGAAGATTTTTACTAACATTTAATGGGATTCAATAGATTTGAATGCCCAGTTTTCTGAAAAAAATTCTTTTTCAGAAGTTTGTAGTACCCCACTTTGTACTGGGGTTTTTTGTTGCTGTTTTGGTGTTTTGTTTGGGTTTTTGAGGKTTTTTTTTTTCTCTTTTGGATTTTTTTGTTGGTTTTTTTTCCTGGTTGTTTTGTTTTAAAAGAACTTCAACTCAGCCTCCAATCTTGAACTTGCAGAGTTTTACATCAGGGATTAATTACAGACATTATGCAACTCCCCACCTGATGGTTTGTGCAGGTAGTTCAGAGATTTTGCTTGAATTTAGCAGGATTACCGTCCTCCCATCACAGAGGGAAAGGGGCTAATCTGACACAGGTATTTTCCTGCTGTGAAATGCCTTGATGAATTGCTTTTAATCTGAAGAACTTTTCCAATCATGTAAATTCAGAGAATTCTGTCAGTGAGCAGGCCTGAATCACACATCTTTGGTTTAACTCATGCAGAAAAAGTGACAGCAATTCCAGCAGCCTGTCATCTCCTTAAGAAAGTAATTATAGTCAAATATTACTGTCACAACTCCAAAGTCTACCAGGCAGTGTCCAAGGGGCTTTGAGCTCCATCTCAGCCCTTCAGCTTCCCCTGGTGCAACTGGAGACAACAGTCAGTGACCAAAAGGAAAGAATWTTTCCATTTGATTATTATTTRYATGTTAGTTTRCTTGGAAATGAAATGCATCAAAGCAGGACAAACACTCCATCCACTGGCTTATTAATTAATAGAACAAACTCATGGTATATTATCACATTTCATGTAAAAGTGGTGTAAGACATGAGCAGCAATCATTCAGCTTCCAAGGAATGCTGTTGCTCTGCTTTTCTTCTGCATTCAGTCACTCAGCTGCCCTGAATGAAGCAACATGAAAAATGTGGGGTGCTTGGAAAGTACAAATAAAAGAAGCCACCACAAATGTTTGTAYTGATCTCAGTTCAGAAGAAAATTAAAAATGCTTGCCTGAAAATCCAGATGTATGGCCACTGAATATGCAGTCCAAAGACATTTCCATTAAGGAAGATCCTACTGGAAAAGCACGATGGAACAATTCAGTTCTAAATAAACACTCCAAGTACTTTGAATCTCCTTACAGAAGTCAATGCCAAGGAGTTCCATTTCCACCACAGACTCACACAGTACAACAGGAGCCAAAAATGTTTATTGGTTAATATGTAGGCAAGTACATGCTCTTGTGAACAGCCTGATGACAGGTTTTATGAGTTTAATTTTGAATTAATTTTCTAACAACTCTTTCAAAATCACACACTTGGGGGTACACATGAAAACATGTACATTGATTACCATGMTGGATCTTTAGTTTCTGTAATTTAGCATTAACTGATCATTGATTGCCTTCCAACCTTATGCACATCAGTCACTATTCTACTTATTTCCATTGGTTTTTAAAATCTCTTAAGCATTTTAAAATCCCTAGGGAAAAAGGAAGTGGGTAGCTCATTAGGTCTTTCATTAGAAATAAAGAAAAGCTGGGGCTTCAGAGTCACTTCCCTTTGTAGCAGCTGAAGATCTCCCTCAGAATTTATCCAGCAAAAATACCAATCTTCAAGCACTGTTATGRAGAG
Organism: Sporophila hypoxantha; assembly: GCA_002167245.1. Lineage (NCBI taxonomy): Eukaryota > Metazoa > Chordata > Aves > Passeriformes > Thraupidae > Sporophila > Sporophila hypoxantha. Next base: position 8,353,211 of record NDFG01000044.1, on the reverse strand, counting down.
TTTTGTGGTTTTTTTCAGAGCTTGTCATTGGGTGAAAGGTGAGTAACAGGTGCCTTTTGCAACATCTTTAGAGTTTTACMGATGAGTAAATTAGCTTTAAAAAATCAATTCGGGATTTCCTGTAAATTTTATCTATTACTGCCTGCTGGAGTCTGTTGTCTAAACTGAACAAATATTTCYRAGTTATTTATTACAAAGAGTRTTGGYTATGAAATCTGCTCCTTATTCAGCRCTTGAGTATTTCACACTCTGCATTTTCTCCTGCAACATTCATGATCCAGACAGCCCAAATGTATTTCCCCCCACAATTCATTTATTATGAGGGGAAAACCCTCACCCTCACCCCTTACCCTGTGTAAGACTTGCACATTACATTTTTAACTTKTAAATGTCTACTTCTCAACAAGATCAACCAGAGAGTAAATGTGCTTCTGCAATTAGTTCTTTAAAGGGAGATTYATAGTGAGATTCCCAGTATTGCTTGGTTTGTAATCTTTGGAATTACTGAATTCCCAYCCAATTAGGCACAAGTTCTGAGCAATGAGCCACCCTGACTCAGAGTATCTAGACTGCAGATAAAAATCTCTTGCTTATTTAGCTCCTTGCAGGGACAGGGAGCAKCTCCTCAGTATTTGCACATGATCAAGGAGAGCAGAGACTCTGAACTCCCCTGTTATACCAAACAATAACAGTTTTAATGTGGGTCTGATGCTCCTTTCAAGCAAATATGGAAATTAGAGGAACACCCAAAGCTCTATCTCAACCACACTAATCCTGTGAAAGCAGTGACTCACCTCGTAATGGCTTTCCATAAATTAGGCAGCTAAAAATGGGTAGGAAGCATGAAACCATTCACAGCTCCTATAGTGTAAATTCTCTCACTGCATGTGAAGAAAATCCATGGCAGTAAAAATAAGAGATGAAGGTGTCAGCACCCGTCATGTTTAAATCTGCTGTTAATAATTCAGATTTTCCTCCCTTGGAGCCCATGGCTTCAGAATGAATCACTCTATTTCCTTCCTCAAATGAAAACTGAGCTGCTGTTGCTTTCTAATCCCGTATGTTTTCTTCCCAACTATGAGAAGAKAAGCAGCCAAGGTGGCCAAATGTGTTGYTCACAGTGGAACAACGATGTGAGATAGGAATGATGATTTTTCAATATGTCCACAGCTAATTCTTGCTTTTATCCCACCTTCATTTTATGATACCTYCTGCAGCAGCACTGTGTGTGCTGTCACCTTGCACCCTCCACACTGCCATGGACATGGCTGATGGTAAAAGTGACAAAATTGATAAAAAGTGACCCAAAAGCAAAGCTGAGTGAAACAGGAGGAGCTGCAGGAGGASGAGTCACTGCATCTTTGGGAGCAGCACTGCCCTGTACCTGCTGCTCTGGGCCTGGCAGGGACACAGTGCCAGAGGCTGCCACTGTCACTGCTGTTCTGCACAGGTGCACCAGGGCAAAATAAGGGTTGAAAACCCTTAAGGGCTGAAAACTGAAATTTCAGGGCTGGTATCTTAGCTTAGCTGKGAACTAAGACAGCATGGTTATACAAAAAGCGAAAACAAACCCCAAAAACACAACCAAAAAGTGGTGCCAGACACAACAAAGTGCACAATTTTCTCATGACACAGGAAGGACTATACCAGAGCATSCCAGAAAAGGTGGGAACAGCATGGCCTCACACGGGGAGCTGGCAAAGGCCTCCACACTGTGACAGTTCCTGACATCCTGCCTCAGTCWCTCTGTGGCCCTGGCCAATTACCTGTTTGAAATTCTGTTGGCATCCTACTACCAGGAATTCTGAATATTAAATATTCACCTCAAGGTCTCTTACCTTCTCATTTCCAGAGCAATAACATCTCTCATCAAAACCATYTGCTCTATCCAACCYAGTCCTGCTGCATCKACTTCCCATAACTTCTTGGGGTTTGTTTATACTTTGCCAAACTAAAAAACATCTTGAGAGAAGAGAAGATAGTAGTGCTTTGCTATTAAAGGCTGAATTTTGCACTCATGTTGCTCCATTCCTTCTGGACCATGYACCCACTGAGATCTATTCCTTTCTGTAATTCCTTCTGGTCATGGGCACAGATGAGAGATTGCTCTTGCAGTCACTCTTGCTTTAACACAAGGGAAAATTGCTAGTTTAAAGTAAAACTGCCTAACCAAAAGAAAAGCTTAGAATTTTATTTTTAATTTAGTTATTTTTTTTTTCATTCCAGGTTAMCTGTGAGCTGGAAGCAACAAATACTACATCAGTTTAGTCACTTAGAAGAGCAGAGGAGCACCCACAAAGCACAGGCAGTGCTGAGGAGGAGCCAGGGCTGTGTGGTAGATGAGTAATGCAATGATTGACTCTCACAATTAACAGACAGATATCATGTATGTAGGCTAAGAAAAGTTTTATAGATTTATAGTTATGTTTTACCCCTTGTGTGGTTATCAAGGGGCAGCTGGGAGGGCTGGCTTGTCACTGTGGAACACCTGAGCTCCAGTCAGGATTTGAGGAGGAGATCTCCACCACTGGACAGTGAAGAAGGGGTTGATGGACAGAACTTTGGGAGGGGTTAAAGTGTTAAAAAGGGTAAAACCTCCATTGTGAGGGGCCTGAGCACACGGTGGGGAAAATCTTCTGCTCCCAGCACTGAAACCTTTTTTCTTTATTCAGTGTTCTGTTGTATTTTTGATAAGGTTTAATAAACCTTCCTAAACTATGAAAAGTGAGAAGCTATTTCTCACAGCTGGGATTTTCCAGGGTCTCCCTCTGCCCCCATCTGGTACCAACACCCCTCCCACAGCAATGGCCACAGGCACAGCACCCATGGGGTGTGCTCATGAAGTGCACCCCAGGATTGTTCAGCTCTCCATCAGAGCAGCAACACAGAGGTGACACACATAAATAAATTTACAGTGACCCTTCCTTAGGGTCTGYGAAAAACGCCAATCACTTGTTTATAAAATTTTAAAAGTTTAATAGTAATAAAATGGTTATAAATAGTAATACAATTAGAGTAATAATACTTTGGACAATTTGAATTAGGACAATATGAGACAATAGAGACAAAGAGTTACAGATGTCCAGGTACCTTTTTCTGGGCAGCAGGAGCCCGAAAAAGGACCCACGTTAACAGAGGATTAACCCTTAAAAGCAACAGCCTGTTGCATATTCATACACCTCATACATGATGCATAAATTCCATTCAAACACAGGATTCTGTCTGGTCATCCTCAACTTCTTCCTCTGAATCCTGAGAGCGCCTTTGAGGCAGGAAGAAGTTTGTTTCTTCTGATAAGAGGGCAATAAATTATTTTTCTCTGAAAGATTTAGGTGTCTCCTGTGGCTGCTATCTCACTGCGAGTCCTTTCTTTAAAAAAAGTATCCTACATAGCATAGTTTCTGTTTTAAGATTTTTTTATAACCTAAAACTATATTTAACACGCTACTTAAGAGAATTAATACAGCATTACTTTCTAACACAACACATATAATATTCATTTCAATATTTGAGAAAAGCCAATCATAAAATACATGCATTTTTCACAGGTCACTATACAAATCTGCTGCCTTTACCCAAATGAACTTCTGCAAAGACAAGAGAGGCAGGTTGTTCCTTAAAAACTGAAAAGGCAAAGGAGCAAGTGATCCAAGAGAGAGGGCAGGCAGGCATTGCTGAGAGGCACTGAGTGCTGTTTAGGCAGGATGGCAATGAAGGAAACAAGCAGCAGGTTTGTGGGATGCTCCAACATTGCAGCAATAAACCAGAGGGGTGAGCAGCAACACCTGCAGGTGGCTCTGAGAGGCTCTCAGGACATCCAGCACTCTGTGCTCAGGGCAGCTGAGCTCCTGGCTCAGGTGAGGCCTGGCACAAACCCTGGCMCTGCTGCTTTGTGCTGAGGCTCAGGGAAGGATGGGATAGGAATGAGGTGCAGCTCTGCTGGGCCCAGCCTTGGACAGAGTCACTGATCTCAGCTCCTGGAGGCATGGCAAAGCCTGATTCCCACTGAGAGGGACATCCTTGAGACCTGTCTGYGCTGCTCAGCTCTAGCTCCTGTGGCTGTGTGGCTGTGACACAGCAGAGCTGCAGCAGTGAGCGAGGCTGGGCACCTCCAGCAGGGCAGGGGAGCTGTAGGGGGACACAGTATGGGTAAATGAAGGTGGTAGAGAATGTAATCTCACCCCCCAAAGAGGTGCAGCTGAACCAATTACGAAAGATTAGGAGCAGGCCTGATGTTAACAGGCCACAGCTGTAGCCAATAAGAACAGTGGTACAAAAGAGTGGATTGGTGGGAACTGGTGTCAGATGGCTGCTGCAAGGACCAGGAACAGTCAGTGCTTAGAGGAGTTGCCCATGAGAAACATCGAGATATGAAACTCTGGCAATATGGAACCCTTGCACTATAATGATAATAGAACTCTCGGTATATAAGACAACCAATGGTGACCCCGACGTGATTTGGGACTAAACTATATTGCCCTGTGGATTCAGGATGACCCGTGGATTCAGGGAAGCAGGATTTGACCATATAACCCCATGGATTCAGGGAAACCGGATTTGAATACTAAACTATTGGCAAAATATATCAATTACAGCTATTGGTGTTTGTTAAATATGAGTGTAAAAGACCTTGAAGATAAGTGCTTTGTAAACTGGGAAAAGCTATAAAACTGAACTAACATTTAGAAAAATACATATATATATCTGTACTATAATATGCTGTTTGAACCTTTGTATAACTCTTAGTTCTAAATGAAATATATGAATTTATTTGAATATGTACTTCTGGAAATGCTGCAACTCTGTAGTTAAAAAAAAAAGGGGGAATTGTAGGGGGACACAGTATGGGTAAATGAAGGTAATATAGAATGTAATCTTATCCCTCAATGAATTGCAGCTGAACCAATTACTAAAATTTAGGAACAGGCCTGATGTTAACAGGCCACACCTGTAGCCAATAAGAACAGTGGTACAGAAGAGTGGATTGGTGGGAACTGGAGTCAGATGGCTGCTGCAAGGACCAGGAACAGTCAGTGCTTAGGGGAGCTGCCTGTGAGAAACATCAAGGAGGTATGAAACTCTGGTGATATGGAAYCCTTGCACTATAATCATAATAGAACTCTTGATATGTAAGACAACAGGGATSCAGCAGGGCAGGGGATCTCTGCTGACATAACCTGAACCAAAGTTTTTTCCCAGAGCTTTCCACCCATGAACATTTCCTMGCTCACCAGATGCATTTCTGCTTTTCTTTCTGGGATAAGCTCCATGCTGTTTCTGACCCTGGCAGGACCTGCTCAGACTATTAAAGTGACTTTTTAAGAGTTATTACAATTATGTCAGTCTGTCAGGATCTGTTTGCAGAGCAGGGTGCATCAGGCTGCAGTCACCACACAGAGCACAGGGCACTGCAATAGGGCAGGAATTTAGAACTGCAGYTCCAAGGTTATTTTGACACCACAGAAGTGGAGGCTGCCCCAGACAGGAAAAAAGCCTCAATTCCCACTAATAACCCTTTAGGTACAACATATAATCTCAAGTACTTAGCCAGCCATCTAACTACCCTTTATCTCCAACAAAAAACCCTACTCCTTCCTATCCCCTCTTTTATGTTAGAACTATTTTCTCCAGGTGTTTTTTTACCTTGTCATAATCCATTACCTTCATATGCTTTGATCTTTCCATAGGGAATTTATTTTCTCTCTTCAAAGATCTTTTCTAGTCAGAAGATATTTTCCCCAGTCCACAGGCTCTGTTCCATTCAGATATCYCAGCATGATGCTTATTTTTCCCTGCTTTTTAAAAATTTTTTTTAATTTATGAACATTTAAGAACTCAAATTTCAAATTAGAACCAAGCAAGACAAGTTTATTCCTGATGACACAAGATGTGGCCCCTGATGAAAAATCTAAAAGACACACATTGTGTACACACTCCTGGAGCAAATTCACTCCACAGAAGGTTTTGTGAGGCAAAATAGTTACAGGAGAGCAAAGATATGCAAAGGTCAGTCCTAGATCAAGAGCTGTTATCCTGAAGGAAAATAATCCAGAAAATATATTCTATACAGCTACATTTGCCTTAGTTTTCCAAGGAGATTTTAATTCTTCTTTGGTTCATTTGTCAATGTTTGTGTTGTGTAAATCTGTGCAGTGCTGAGGTTGCCAGCATTGCAAGAATCAATCTGCTTTCCTTACATGTACATGGCAGACTGTGGACAAACAGKCAAGAGAAGGATGCTGGATGCATCCTCTTCCACCTGCTCTGGTACTGCATTATTATAGCCCAGGATTTTCTTGTTCTATGAACGGGGCCAGTTCCTGTGCAGGCAGGGGTCACCCATTGTCCTYCTGTGAAATAAACTCAATTTCTCTGATGCTGTAGGCACAAACTTAAAATTATTGTTCCTGTTTTGTTGCCACAGACTTATTACAARTGATACCTCCACGTGGAGAGGGTGAGCACCAGCAGCACATCCTGGGTACAGCAAAGTGCCCTGGCCAGAAACAAGAGCTCTGCMAAGCCAGATCCCCAGCCTGGACAGGAGCCACCCCAGTGGACTGGACCCCAAAAACARAATGTTAAATTCCAGCATTAAAGTCAAGTAACTTCTCCATTACAGATATTCTGAACAAACAGAATAAACAAACAGAACAAACYTCCCATCCCAAAACAAGGCATCTAATGCACACACATAGAAAAACCACCAGCCTCTCAGGGTTTGATTCCTAAAGAAAGAGCAAAACACTGAACTGTCAAACAGAACATGCTTGAAATCATAATGTTCATATGTAAAATAGCTCTTGCACAGCATCATGGAAAATTCTGAATTGATCTTTCTTTATACACATTTGCACAAAGCAACTGTCTTTATAAGYAGCAGCAATTTGAAAAAAAACATCTGCACGCTCCCAGGCAGAGGTGTTTGTTCCTGTGCTGAATATCTTCTCACCTTAAATCTCACACTTCTTGTGGAGTGTTAWTATCTTCTCTTAATCCTTGCAAGGTCAACTTGTCTTTGTGATGTCTGAGCTATGCACCCTGAGCATTTATCTGGACACACCCAAGAGCAAGTTCTATGTAAAATCTATGTAAAAAAAAAAATCACATAGATATTTAGAAATACAAAACACACCACAAGTAAAGTGAAGGCTTTAAGGAAAAGTAAAGGCCTCYCAAGAAGAGCCCTGCTTTGGTTATGGCAGTACCTATAAGGAGTTCCCAGCTCCAAACAAGCCCCCACTACTTGGGCAATGGTTTAATAATTGAAGATAACTGAAGTCCTTTTCTTTTTTCTTCTTCTTCCCTTTGTTGTGCTTTGCAGACAGGAGGCAGAGACAGCAGYAATTTCATTCTCTGCACAGCAGAGAGGCAGAGTGATTTCTGGCCATCCCAGCCAGGCTGTCCTTGTGTCCTCCTCACTTTGTCCATCATGACAATTCTCAGTTTTCTGTGCTGCTCCCAAAAAAAGAATTTACCAGGTAGGAGCTTGTCAGAACAGAAAATGCAAAAGCTTTACAGAAATTCAAAAGTTCTGTAAGAACAAGTCGAGGCCCTCACCTCAATCCCTCACATATTCTAAATTAATTTTCTTCTGACCCCAGCCCACATCCAGTCTGTTCTGTTATGAAACAAGAGCAGAGTTTGCCTGGTTTGTTCTCTCCAAGAGACAGCCAAGAAGAATAAAWGCAGATTATTCTACTTTGACCAAATTAAAGGAAATTGTAGCTCAGAGCAGAGGGATTCCCTTTGTTCATCTGACAACACAAAGGAATTGCTGCAATCCTGTCTCCTGTCACCACTGACAGGCTGTTGGATGTGTTTCTGTTGCTACTCCTTCCTCATTTACCTGCAAAATCCCTTCAGCAACCTGCACCATCAGTTTCAAAGCAAAACAAAGACAACAGAAACCAACGTCAGCCACTGCAGAAAAATCCCTTCCACTGGAGGGGTTTTACAAAAGGTTACACGTGCCCAAACAGTGAAGCACAAACACTCTGCTCCACTTTGAGGAGACACCTGCCTTTGCTGTAAACACACAAGAAGCACCAGAACAGATCCAGAGACAGGCACCAGCACCAAAGGACAAAAAACCCCCCCCAAAAAAAAAACCAACAAAAAAAAAAGAAACACAAACCAAAAAAACAACCCACAAAAAAACAACAACAGAAAAAAAAAAAGTGAAGTTTTAAATTAAACAAACATTTGGCCAGTCACTGTTGAGGTTTTGTTAAATGTCTAATATTTTGCAATTTTTGGGGATTTTTCACGTTCACTCAGCAAAGTACTGCTCAATGCATTGGGAGTTACCTTCTAAACTACTCTTGGCTACTTTTTTCCTTTTTCCCTTCACACTGTGCGGTGCTCCTGCAGTGCCTCAGAGGGAAAGCAGCTGGCACAGAAGGATTTGGCTCTGAGCTGAGGCTGATCCACTCAGCAGCCACGTTCTGAGGGTTCTGGGTTTGCCTCCCCACACAGATCTGACCTTCTGCACCCCTTTGCCTCTGCTGCTTRCACTTCATCTCCTCAGGGGCTTCAGGCCTTGCAGCCCTCAGTGCCACCAGAAGTGTGAGTGCTGAGGCTCCTGCCCTGGATCAGGACCTGCAGGTTCCTCCAGGACCACAGAGAGTTACTGAGAAACCCTGGTGCCCCTTGGTCCCTGCTGCACACAGCAAAGGGGGGTTCCAGGCAGGAGCTCTGCTCTCTGGGGTCCCTGTCTCCTTTTCCAAAGTTTTTCCCAGAGAGGAATTTTGCTCTGTAGTTCCTTTTTCCTCTCCAAGGTTTTACAGAAGAACTCTGCTCTCTGGGTTCCCTGTTTCCTTTTCCAAGATTTTTCAGGAATTTTGCTCTGTGGGTTCCCTGTGCCTCTCCAAGGTTTTTCAGAAGAACTCTGCTTTGTGGTTCCTTGTTTCTCTCTCCAAGGTTTTTTCAGAGGAGCTCTGCTCTGTGGTTCCTTGTTTCCTTTTCCAAGGTTTTACAGATACTCTGCTCTTGTATTCCCTTTCCCTCTCCAGGGTTCCAGAGAGAGCTCTGCTCTGGGTTCCTTTTTTCTCTCTCCAAGGTTCCAGAGAGGAGCTCTGCTTGTGGGTTCCTTGTTCCTTTTCCAAGTTTTCAGAGGAATTTTCTCTGTGGGTTCCTGTTGCCTCTCCAGGTTTTTCAGAAGAACTCTGCTTTGTGGGTTCCTTGTTTCTTCTCCAAGTTTTTTCAGAGGAGCTCTGCTCTGTGGGTTCCTTTTTTCTCTTCTCCAGGGTTCCAGAAGGAACTCTGCTTGGGTTCCTTGTCTCCTTTTTCAAGTTTTTCAGAGGAAATTTGCTCTGTGGGTTCCCTGTTTCTCTCTCTAGGTTCCAGAGAGGAGCTCTGCTTGGTTCCTGGTCCTCTTCCAAGTTTTTCAGAGTCTGCTCTTGGGTCTTGTCTCCTTTTTCAAGTTGTTCAGAGCTCTGCCCTAGGGTTCCTTGTCTCCTTGCCAAGGTTTTCAGAAGGAGCTCTGCTCTGTGGGGTCACCGCTGTTTCCCTCTCCCGAGGTGCAGGCCCTCTCTTGATTCACACACAAACACTCAGAGTTGTTCTTCCTTCTGCCCAAATATTTTGTGTTTGGCTCTAATTGTCAAGTTTTACTCCAGGTCCTCTCTGCAAGGCATGTTTCAGCATCCAGGCTGCTCCTGSAGCAGGAAGGGCTGCCACAGGCACACCAGGACTGAGCAGGGCTTGTTTCCAAAGCTGTGCTGSTGAAGGAGCTCTTGAGCAAACWKCTCTCTGGGAGTCAGCACCAAGGAAAACACCAAATGCAGAGTGCCTGACTGGCTTTGCCAGGTGGGGGTTCAACAAGAAAAGCACCTGTCAGCTGTGATTTCTGTTAGGAGATCATCCTACTGCTAAGACATCTCAGTCTGCACAGAACTTAATCAAATCTGCTCATTGTCCCCCAGAGTCAAGTGCATAGAAGKGATTGTCACTGCAAGGGCAGTGAAGATGCTGATGGAAAGGTCTGTGCTGTACCACTGCTGCTGCTGAGGCCACAGATCAGGCACAGAGATGAAATACGAGAGCACATCCCTTCATGTACATGCAGCAATGAGGCTGATGTGGAAATGTCATTCCTGCCAGCATGCCAAGAGGTGTGGGGCATATTCTGCCTCCCCAGTCCCTCCCCCATCTCCCTAAAATGTYCAATGCAAAGTAAAAAGCATCAAGGTGTTAAGTGACTTGAAATATTTTTGTGTTTGTATCATCTAGTAAACAAAGTTGCCGAAAAATGTCATTGTGTGATCTTCACACGTGTGGGAGACCAGCTCAGCTGTCAGGGAATGACTGTACAGCTCCCTGCTGGAAAGGAGAAGTCAAACACTGCACAAGCAGACTGTTACAGCCTGCTGGGATCTCTGCTGCACWCTCGGGATACCCAGGCTGTCAGTGGCTCCCAGAGGATGGAGATCTGCTGATTCATCCTGGCACTGCCCACCCCGAGGGAGCTGTCCCAGGTGCCCAGATGCAGAAATGCTCCACCACAGCTCTGACACCAGCTCAGACAGCAACAGAGGTCACCACCAATCCCAACCCCAAACTCAAACCCCATCACCCTCTGAGGTGCAGGAAGCAGCCCAGCACCCAGAGCCCTCCTGAAGGGCTGCTCTGTCACTCAGTGCCCTTGGGATGGTTTTGCTGCTGCTGATTAAAGCTCTTTGTTCCTCTGCTTCCCTTCCCCTTTCCCCACCTGAGCTGTCACGGGGTGGCAGCTGCTGGCACCAGGTGCTGTCTGTGGGCACACCTGGAAGTGATTCTGCTGCAGATGTGTGAGGGGAATCTGCCAGAGCTATCAGCAAACCCAGCTGCAGTTCAGAAACCAGTTCAGAAACAAGTTCAGAAACAAGTTCAATTCAGTTCCCACAAGTCAGCCTAAAAAGAGTGAGGGGGAGAGGGGATGAGAGAGTTTTGTCTCTTCTTTTAGTGTTGCTCAGGATCACTGACAGCAGTAAGGAATGAACAGGTGTCACAGACATTCTTTTCACTAAAATCCTTTCTTTAGGATTTTTTCCTTCTGGGAAGCTGAGGCCCCAGAAACAAAAAGCAAACAGTAATTATCTGCTGCTGTGGAATGTAACAGGTCTGCCTGGATTGGCCCAGTTTGGATGTTTGGAGTTGGTGACCAATCCAGAACTGAGATCTCTCGGACACAGTCCGAGAGAGCGGGTTGGTTATCATTCTTTCTATTCTATTCTTAGGTAGTTAGCAGCTTCTGGAAACTCTCCTTTTCTTTTTCTTTTAGTATAGTTATAATGTAGTATATATATATCATAACATAATAAATCAAGCCTTCTGATCMTGGAGCCCAKCTCGTCTCTTCCTTCACCCCGAAAACCTTGTGACAACCGTCAACAAACAGGCACAGAATCCTCCTCTAAACTCCAAAATAATGCAGAGAACACTGACCCATGCYCCAGCCTGTGCCACCAGCAGAGCAGGTCTGTGCTTGCCAGCAGCTGTGCCCTTTGCACACTGGAATTAAGGCCCTGCACAGGGCAGTCACCAGCAGACACAGAAGAGCTGTTCCTGTATGTGAATGCAAATGAACAAAAGCAATTTCTAACCACTGACCTCCTGTAGTAGATAACAAGTGGGTTTGGGGATAATTAATAATTTTCATAATTTCTAGGAAAGCTTTATCAGGATTCTTACATTTCTACAATGCTGACACATCACACGATCCCAGACCCCAGTGTGTGAAAAGCACTGAGAACATCACAGCACCCCCAGCTCCCAGAGGTTTCTGGGTGTGCAGGGGGTGCTGAGAAGCCCAGGCCAGGTCCAAGACCTTTCCCTCATGGATGCAGAGCTGCCCTCACACAGGCTCCATGCYGTGAGCTGAGCACTTTGGGGGGATCACTCCCTGTGAGGGTTCAGGGATTGATTCCAGCAAGAAATGCAGTCAGCATGGGAAACTCACTGCTCACCTCCTCCAGAGGTGCACAAAATCTACAGGGAGGAAGGAGATCTGGAGAGGCAGGGAAGGKGCTGGGCTAGGGATCCATCCAGCTTCTCATGATGCCTTAAGATTTCAGCTTTTATATTTTCAGATCCTGTGCTGCATCAGTGCATTCACTCCAAACGTCCCACAGAGCGTGAGTTACCTGTCCTCACATTTTGGGTCAGACCAAACAAATCCCTCTGGGCCTGAGATCAAGGACACCCGACAGCCTCAGGACCCAAAAAGTACAAACAAAAGTGAATCAGGGGGAGCAAACTGGGGGTAAATGAACTTCATTAAGCTGAAGCTGTAATTCAGGGATTAACCCCTGATATGTAAATGGGACCAAACTTATAATTGTCCTGAAAAACTGGTGCCGTTGTCCAGCTTGGGTGCAGCCTCTGGGAGGCTGTGACTGCCCAAGGTGTGGCTGTTGAATGTGGATGTGACAGCCTGGCAGAGAGAGTGATGCCTCAGGATTTCAGCTTTATATTTTTTCACATCCTGTACTGCATCAGTGCATACTCTAAACTCACTAATAAACTCCATGACTGGCAGCTTGCTGTTCTCCCTTTTATTCGAAAAACAATTCCTTCTCCAGGCCTGAAATTAAGGACACCTCAACTGCTCAGGCCCTGAAAGTACAAACAAAAGTGAATTGGGGGAAGCAAATTGGGGGTAAATGACTTCATTACTGAAGCTGTAATTGGAGAATTAACCCTGATATGTAATGGACCAAACTTTTAATTGTCTGAAAAAACTGGGTGCCCATTGTTCCAGCTTGGGTGTAGTCTCTCTGTGAGGCTTGTGGCTGCCAAGGTGTGGCTGTTGAATGTGGAATGTGACAGCCTGGTCAAGAGAGAGTGATGCTCAGGATTTTCAGCTTTTTATATTTTTCAACATCCTGTACTGCATCACTGCATAACTCTAAACTCACTATAAACTCCATAACCTGGCAGCTGCTGTTCTCCTTTTATTCAGACAAAACAATTCCTCTCCAGGCCTGAAACTCAAGGACACCTCACTGCCTCAGGCCCCAACAAGTACAAACAAAAGTGATGCTGGGGAGCAAAACTGGGGTTAATGACTTAATTTCTGAAAGCTGTAATTGGAGAATTAACCCTGTATATGTAAATGGACCAAATTTAATAATTGTCTGAAAAACTGGTGCCCATTGTCCAGCTTGGTGGCAGCCTCTGGAGGCTGTGGCTGCCAAGGTGTGGCTGTTGAAGGCCTTCAATAAATCCATTATTTTATTCTTTTAACTGTGTCCAGGGGAGCCCCCCCAGGGCATCCCCGTGCCCTGGCCAGCAGCACTCCCTGCCTGCTGTAAGTGACCCCTGCCAGTGGCTGCAGGTGACAGCAGGGACATTTCCTTCTCCTCTGCTGTGGCCTGAGCACCCTCCCCTTGCTATAAACACAGTTATTTGGTTTAATTGAAGTGGCCCCTGTGCTGTGCTGAGGCTGCACTTCCAGGAGCAGCTCGGTGGCTGCCCCCAGGGCCCCTGAGCCCTGCAGGGAGCTGGGAGCTGGCACCAGGCTGGAGCAGCCTGCACTGGAGGTGAGAGACGAGGAAGTTCACTTGCAGAGAATCTGGGGTTTGTTCTCTCTGGGAAGAACACAAACTTTTGCATCCAAGACAAATTTAATAATGCRTTCCAGTGATCTGCATTTTTCCAAGCTCCTCCATTCCCTCCCTTCCTGAATCCCATATGTTTGCCCACTCTACCAGAGGGATTTCTGTGGCATCCACTGCCAATGGGCTGCAAATCAAAGTTATCGTGGATGAAACGTCAGGATCTTGAATGTTTGGGAAACAGCCAAATGTTAGTTTAATTAACTCCAACATACTCAATTATGAGTGACCTTTTCAAAGAGAACCAGAGAAGCACTGAGGCTGGAAGCAACCTCTGGAGATTATCTAGTGCAACCATCTGTTCAAAGCAGAGCCCATTAGATGGACTTGCTCAGGACACCATCCASTCAGACCTTTCATTATCTCCCAAAACAATTTTCATAACATCTCTCCTCAACACAGGCACTGCAAGAAGTCCTTCAAGAAGTTATTTCAAACCAAATTTTCCAWCTTCATTTCCTTGAATGCAAAGAAGTGTTTTGATAATTTTGTAATGACAACTTCCAGAACAGAAAATAAGRAAAAAMMCACTTTTGCTACAATGACTGCATGTTTAATACTCTTTGCTTTTCAAATTTCAATTACTAATTAAAAATGTAAAATTTCAATATATAAACTCCCACCTGGATCYTGTGTAAGATCACATCTTAAAAGAAAACCAGCACCTCTCCAGCACCAAGCACTAAGAAGAGCTCAATCCAACMCTTGTCACTGTGTGTTTCCTCTCTTCAGCTCTTTTCCAGATCACCTGGGGAGCTCTGGAAGCTCTGTGGACACTTTTCTGCCTGCTCAGACTCCAATGGGGAGCATTGGATGGGACAGGGCCCATCAGAGCCTCTGGGGTGTTCCCAGCTCTGCCTCTGCCTGCAAAGGCTGCTGCAGCTCTGTGTGCTCCCCACAGGTTCCAAAACARTGAACCTCCACTGAGGGGCACAGCACAGACCCCTCACCAGCACAAACTTTCAGCTCTCTGGGCCTTCCAAACGTGCAGTGCCCACATTTTGGAAACCATGACCATCCATCTGCTGGTTCATACTGGAAGTGCACTGCAATGCAGTGGGAGAGATGAGAAACAGGAGAACGTATTTTTAAAAAAAAACCCAAAAAAACAAAAACCAAAAAAAACCCCAAAAAATCCCAAAAAACCCCCAAAAACCCCCAAAAAACCCCCAAAAACCAAACAAAAAAAACAACAAAAAAAACCCCAAACCAAACCAAACCAAAAAAAACCAAAAAAACCCAACCAAAAAACCCAAAACTAAACAAAACACAACCCCTGAAATGTTATGGGGTTTATCTTCTAAAAGGTGATCGATCATAGGAGAATCTCTGCTTTCCAGAAGAGTTGTCTTTTGATGCTGTGATACTGAGTCCAGGTGTAAGTAAAAACACTGATAAATTAAATTTTTCTCTCATTTATTCTGAAATAGAAATGCTTTTATTTTACTTATTAAATTTTTCATCCAAAAAGATCAAGGAACTGGATCATGTAATTCAGATTATTTGGTCAGAAACCTCCATTCTAAATATATCACCCAGTACAGAAGCAGCAATATAACTGCAACCAACAAAACACTTGCAAAGGTACAGACAGCTCCATTTCAATGAGTTACTCACTAATTTACACTGMAAAAACATGAGGTTGTCATAGCTGAGCAGTTAAAAAAACCCCACCTTGCAATCACTTGATGCTTCTGCAGTGAATAATGCAAAAGGGTTTCGAGTGCTCAGCCACAGGCAGGGAAAAGGAATTGCATCATTCCAGAAACCCAGGCCGGTTAATTGCAGGTAATGGCCATGAATAATGACAGCAGAGAGTGCTCAGTGACGTAGGAGAGGCAMTATTCTCCCTCTGAGCTGGAACTGCTTCAAACAAACAGTTTGGTCAGGCTGAACTCCCCGCTGCCTGTGCTGCTGCTGGGGCTGGGCAGGTTTGGCTGGCAGGGAGCAGCTCCAGGGGCTCTGCACCCACAGAGCTGAGCACAGGGGAGCACAGGGCACTTCAGTGCCTCTGATTTCTCTGTCTGSTGATTTAGGACTCGAATGCACAGAGCTGATGCTTTGTTGCACYGGTTGCTCCCTCTTTGTCAGGACCCAGCACATCCCTCTGGCAGTCCAGGATGGCCAGGACCCCTGCCAGGGGGCTCAGGAGCCCTGGCACGGAGCCCAAAACACCTGTGGGTTTGATTATGACCCGTGGAGCAAATTACCAACCTTAGATGAAGACCAGCAAGCCACAACAGTTTAGGCAGAATAATAGTGAAGTTATCACAGGGTGGAAAAGTAGATTTTGGGGTTTTGGTATGGGGGTTCAGGAGGCAAGATGGAGGGATCTGGGTGTGTCCAGCCTTTCTCCTCCTTCTTCTTGGCCTCCATCTTCTGCTGTGATGTTGGCACTSACAGATTGGTTTAGAGTAGAAGCTCACTGTCTAACATAGGTGATAGGTATTGGAAAGGAATTGTAAACATTGTACATGTAGTTTTTAGTATAAAGACATAACAGTGCCCTGGGGGCAGGCAGAGTGCCTGGAACTGCCCTGCTGGATGGATCTTGGCAGGGCAGGAGAAAGAATTTTAGAGATAAGATACAATAAACAACCTTGAGACTGAGAAATGAAGAGCTCTGACTCCTTCTTCAAGCACCGGGCTGGGAAAAGAGACTTTTAACATTCTCGGGGTCACTCTGACCAGCTAGAGATCCTGACACCTCTTTTTTCCTGCCTTCCACCCTTCTTCCCACTTGGCAGGAAGCCCAGTGGCAGTCAAGGAGAGGGAGAACATGGAGCCCATTCCTCCCCTCAGCCCTGCCTGCTCATCCCCCACCCAGGAGCATTCTCCACACACCTGCACACACACCTGGCTCTGCCTGGGGCTCTTCAGCCTCATCACTGATCCTGCAGGAAGACATTAATTATGGAAATAGTTCCTGAAGAAGGAGAAGTGTTCCTTTGCCAGACCAATTGATCTGCTGCTGCAGCCACTCTCAGTGTCCTGTGAGTCACTCCACAGCTGGAGCTATCTGTGAAAAAGGCTGGGAGTCAAGGGGAACAGGCTGTGGTGATGCACAGCACAACAAAGGAGAGCTAAGACACCAGGAAAGGGATCTCCAATCTACATGGATTTGGGTTTAATCTACTTCATATTAGCCAGTTTGGAAGAATGTTTATCAGGACACAATCTTTGCCTGCACTTGTCACATATCCTTCCCTTTCTGAGATAACTTCCTTGGCTGAGGCCCTCAAGACACCACACAGCTTGACCTCTACACTTTTAAACACTCATCACCCAAATATCCAAAAGATTTATGACCTACTTGGGCCACCCTTACTTCCAAGGGCAAGGTGAGTGTATGAGGAACAACACCTGATGTGAGCTGAAGCGTTTATTTCTGTTGCAACACATGAAGCTGATCTGTCTGCATGAYGCCACAGGAGAGCACGTCAGGGGAAGCCAACAGTGAATAAAACACATGAATCCCCCTGGTGATGTCTCCAGGCAGCAGATTAAGCAGCAGCTCCTACTCCTTAAAGGCTCTTACTGAGAGCTGTGAGCCTCAGAACCAGCACAGGGGTCAGGACAGAGCTGTGTTGACAATTGGGTGATTCCCACTCCTCAACATCCTTTTCCCATGCACACAGCCTGAGCACAGCCTGGTTATTTYCACTACAAGCTCCATTACATGCCCTGGATGAGAAGAGGAGCTCCACAGCCATGGCTGTGTGAGCCAGCCCCAAGCCATCACCTGCAGGAGGAGGCAGAATGGCAGCAAATGTCACTGCTGACCTTGGCTGGCTGGGTCTGGCACTGCCTGCCAGGCTTGAAACCCTGAGACCTCCAGGGGGTTCCCATCTTCCTGCACCCTGGATCTACAGAGCCCTTGTGGAGCACATTTCTGAGGGAACACAGACACAGCAGCACCCCTCTGAACGTGTATCCCTCCTTTTCCTGCTTGCTGGACCTTCCCAGGACATGCCCTGGCTGAATGCACTCCTGCCAGGCACTGAACTCCCTGCAAGCAGKGGATCAGGACTGTGAAGAGGATTATACTGAATTGTTTGTCTCTGCTGATTAGTACAAGAAAAGGGCAGGGAGATTTTTGACAAGTTTCATAAAATTATGCCCACAAAAGCAGGGCTAAGTACTGCTCTACAAACAACAGGAGACAATAGCCACCACATCCTTCTCAGAGAAACTGAACAGACACTCRACCAGAACAGACTCACTCTACTGCTGGAACCATTTTAATCCCACCCATGCCCTCCTTGCTGCTCTAAAACAAGCACAAGAATAATTTTTTAAGAAGCTCTGACTGCTGCCTGGGGAACAAGGCAGGATTTTGCCCCAGGGAGAGCCAGGTGCTTTTGTTATCCCTCAGAAGGTGTCCCTGCCATGGAGCCCGTGTGCTGCACTAATGCAGCCAGAGGCACCCTGCAGCCTGGCCACTGACCTGCCTGAGCAGCAGATGACACCTTGCCTTCAGCTGCTCTTGTATGGGACTGCCCATTGAGCTATGGGAAAAATGCATGTATTTTATGATCGGCTTTTTGCAAATATTAAAATTAATATTATATGTGTTATGTTAGAAAGTAATGCTGTGTTAATTCTCTTAAGTAGTGTGTTAAATATAGTTTTAGGTTATAAAAAATGTTAAAATAGAAACTGTGCTGTGTAGGATACTTTTCTTTAAGGAAAGGACTCGCACCATATAGCAGCCACAGGACACCTGAATCTTTCAGAGAAAAAGAATTTATTGCCACATTATCAGAAGAAACGAACTTCTTCCTGTCTTGAAGGTGCTGTCAGGATTCAGAGGAAGAAGCTGACACTGACCAGATAGAATCCTGTATTTGAATGGAATTCATGCATCATGTATGAGGTGTATGAATATGCAACAGGCTGTTGGTTTTAAGGGTTAATCCTCTGTTAATGTGGGTCCTTTTTTGGGCTCGTGCTGCCCAGAAAAAGGTACCTGGACATCTGTAACTCTTTGTCTCTATTGTCTCATATTGTCCGAATTCAAATTGTCCAAATTATTTTTACTCTAATGGTATTACTATTTTTATAACCATTTTATTACTATTACACTTTTAAAATTTTAGAAACAAGTGATTGGTGTTTTTCACAAGCTGTGGCCATTGTAAAGGAGACAAAACCAGCACTTCACCTGCTGCTCTTGGCCTGTTTTCCAGCCAGGAACAAAGCCCAGGAGCACCTCAAYTCTGAGCACCATTTTGTCCTTCACYGCTTCTCACATCTCCTCCAAATGAGTTTGTGTGCTCTTCCTCACACCTGGAACAACTTTCCCAGCTCTCCTGGCAGGTCTGACCTTTCCCTGTTCTTGCTTTAAACACCTTTTATGTCCTTCTCCTTTCATTCCATTGATGTTGCAGCTTCCCCTGCTCTGCCTGCRTAAAGGTGAAGTTCTGTTACCTGGATGGATCTCACCTGCCCTGGGTTGTGCTCACTGGAGAGGCCACAGGCACAGATTCCCACCTGATGTGGATCATGCAGCTCTGCTGGGGTCACACACAACCACGGGTCACAGAAAACACGGTGAATAAGGAACACTGTTCTCTGGTTTCCAAAACAAAGAGCGGGATCAGGCAGAACTGCTCTGTGTCAGCTCCAAACCACAGGGAGTTGCCTGCCCACTGCAGAGCTCCTCACCCAAACACCCCAAACTGACTGCTGCCCACACTGCATGAGTCTCCTCCTCACAAAACACCCCAAACTGAGCTGACTGCCCCACACTGCAGACGCTCCTCACCCCAACACCCCAAACGTGAGCTGCTTCCCCACACTGCAGAGTCCCCTTCACCCCAAACACCCCACAACTGAGCTGCTGCCACACACCACTGCAGAGCTCCTCACCCAAACACCCCAAACTGAGCTTGCTGCCCCACCACTGTCAGAGTCCTCCCACCACCCCAAACACCCAAACTTGAGCACCTGACACCTCACTGAGAGAACAAAGCCCACCAGGAGAAATGAAATACAAAGAAACATGAAATACAAAGAACTCCCCCGAGGTTCAGACACTGCCCAGGCTGGAGACCTTTTCCTGAGCTGGAAGCTGGGAAAGCATTCTGGGAATAGCTCAGCACAGCCCTGTACCTTCCTGAGCAAAGCCTGCAAGGTGCTGCAGGGGACAGCACAGGGGCTGGCTGGGGCTGGCCCCTGGCCCAGGGCAGACCTTGATCCCAGCAGAGCCAGAGCAGCCTGAGTGTCAGCGCAGGTCTGGGCAGGCACAGGAGGAGCCCAGCACTGGCACAGCTGGCACAGCAYGACCAGGGAGCTCCAGAGAGCAGCTGGCTCTGAGGCCTGGCAGCTCCAGCTGCTGCTGCAAGGCAGGAGCCAGCCCACACTCACCTCTGGGGCTCAGCACCAATGGAGATGTTCAAAGGAAAGGTTTCATTACAACATCTGGCAGTGAAACAGAAGCTGGCTGACACTGTCAATGACAAGGTGCTTGTTTGTCTTGGTTTTCTTTCAGTTATCAAACTGAAAGTCCATTTGGCTAAATTAGACAAAAACTGCTTTCCCATTTTCCTCTAATTTTTGTCAGAAGTCTGATGTAAAGTGCCTACAGAAGTATGACCAAGTTATATCAGTATCAACCTTTCTACTTAATTTACAAATACTCTCATGAAAACCAAGACTGAAACACACACAGGTTATGTTAAACATCATCTGATTATTGCTTAGTGTCAGAACAGCTCATGTTGTAGAAAACTGCAGCAGCAAACTCATATATTAATCATTGAAGAACAGCTCACGTACAGATAAAAGTGTTTGATGTCATCATCTGGCTCATCAGAAACACAGCCAGGCAACAGGAGCCTACCATGAACTGGCTTTAACTGACAGGCCTTGGTGTTTGCAGAAGGAATCTTCTATTAGAAAGTGGTTTTTTTTGGATTCCAAGCAGTTCCTTGCTTTAGAAATATTTTGGACAACACGGACAAAAGCTTCTTGTCTGAGATATTGTAKAGGAAACAGCATTAAAGACAAAAGCTAACATTTCAGAATATGTGATTGCATATTTTGAAAATGCCTCCTGAAGAACAGTTGGTTATTGGAAATATTTTTAAAGCAATTTAATCACAGATTCCCAAGACAGTCTGCACTCCTCATGTTCTCTGAATCAACCAAGCTCCAGTCCTTGCAGGATCACCCAGTACCAGCACAAATGACTGTTTGTCTGAGACATCTTCCTGGGCTCTCCCTTAAGGACACTGGGAATGAGCAATGAATTGAGGCAATAGTAAAATGATGCATTCAGCTGCCTGAATCCTTTTGTGAATGAAGAGGGGTCTGATCAATCCCTCTTTACCTCAGCACACTTCTGATTTCAGAATGGACTTCGGGGGTTTCATCGCTGCCTAGCAGAGAACGCTAACGCTGCCATTAATGCTCCATGTACAAACTTGSAGCAGGTATTTGGAGAGATGGGAGCAAGAAGGAACAGATTACTACCAAGCAGTGCTGACAGGAAGCCATTGGCACTGGMGAAGGTGAGGCTGGCCTGATCAGACAGCTCCCGTCTGCGAGAGAGCGTTTCATGAAGCCCGGAAAGCGAACAGGACCCGTGTGCGGGGAGCAGCAGCGCCGGTGACTCATGCTATTGAACCACCGCCACTCGAACCTGTTGAGGATCTTGGCCCAGCCTTCCCTTCTCAGCACGAATCCGACTCGAAACGTGCCAGCAACCCCCGGGCTGCTGGGTAAACGCGGGGAGAGCCCATCCGTGCGCTCAGGTGCGGCAGCAGCAGCGGCGGGTCCGACGGGCGGTGCTGCCGCAGCTCCGAGCGCGGCACCTGCCGAGCCCCCGCCCTGGCAGCCGCCCCAGCCCCGCTCCTTGTCCGTCCCCGGCCGTGTCCGTCCTTGCCGTGTGTCCATCCCCGGCCCCTGTCCATCCCCTGCCGTGTCCATCCCTGCCGTGTGTCCATCCCCGGCCCCTGTCCATCCCTGCCGTGTGTCCATCCCTGCCCCCTGTCCATCCTTGCCGTGTGTCCATCCCCGGCCGTGTCCATCCTTGCCATGTGTCCATCCCCGGTCCTTGTCCATCCCCAGCCGTGTCCATCTTTGCCATGTGTCCACCCCCGGCCCCTGTCCATCCTCTCCCCGTGTCCATCCCCGGCCCGGTGCGGTGCCAGCCGTGTGCCCGGTACTCACATGGCGAGCGGGGGCTGCGGGCTGCGCTGCTGCCTCTCCAGCAAAGATGGCTTTCGGCTCCGCGCCTGCTGCCAGCCGGCTCCTACTGTTGCAGGCGGTGTTGTTGGGAGAGGAGGGGTAGGCACCGGCTACTGAGCATGCCTGCGCCTCGCATCACAGCCGGGGAGCGGGGCGAGGCTCGGAGCGCCCCTGCACACCCTCCTGCCCGGAGCCGGCAGCGGCGACAGCGCCGGGGACAGCCCCGGCCGGGTGTGGCACCGGGGCGGGCTCGCTGCGGCCTGGGGGACAGATGGACACCGCTGGGTGTCTGTCTGACCACCCTCTCTCTGCCTCTCCTCGCCAGAAAGAAACATCCTTGAAAAGGAGAAGAATGACGGAAGGTGCTGCCGTTCATCCCACGCTGTCGTGCGTGTGGTTTCACCCACTTGTGGATGAAAAGCCACAGAGCAAGTCCAGAGACAGATAAGCTACCAGGTCAGGCACTGGCTGTGGAAAGGTTGGAAAGGTTGTGTCTCAGAGGAAGTACAGCCCGTGATCCATCCAGCCTCGCCCTCCATGAACACCAGCACCTCCCTGGCATGCCCATCACCCTGTGCAGAACAGAAACTCTGAAACTGCACAGGCTCCTCTGCATCCAAACCAAGGCCTTCACCTGCTCTAAACAGCGGTGAAGGAATAAGAAAGTCAGCATGGTTTTTCAAGAAGTGGCATTTAACACTGCTGCCCCAATGATACCCTGTTCACTTATARAAAGAGGCTTCACCTGTTGCTGCCTTCACTAATTCTCCATGGGTGGCAGTRGAGCCAGCACTGGCCATTCAAACCWGGTGTTTGGGTAAGGCAAGCAGCTTTGCTAAGTACCTGGACCTCAAATCTTGGGGTGCCTGTTGGGAATAAAGGGCAGCAGTGTCATCAGATCAAATCCATGTTTTCTGATGTGGAAATCTAAGAAAAGGTGAATTGTTCCTCAAAGCAATAGGCAAAGGCAGCACAGCTGCTGGGGGTGAGCAAGGCATCAATCCCCATTTCTCAGCTTGTCATTGGCCAGCTGRGTGTTTTCATGCAGAATGTRGCCAGGGAATGTGACATCACCCATSAGGACACARCTATTGCCAAATCYGGGCTCAGGTGTYACCACAGCCTGRCTCAGATGTGAGCCATGGGCTGTCAGCTCTGAAGGGATCCAGCTCCTTGGGGAACTATGGAACTCTCCTAGTGACAGTCACAGGAACCCCTCTCCCTTCTCCTCTGCTGCCTGAGAGCYTGCTCACTGCCCTAGAGACTCCTCACACCTCCTGCCACTGCTCCCTCGTGCTGGAGCCAATCATCTGCATGAATGAATAAATGCCACTTTGGGCAGCACTTCCAGCCTTAGGTTTTTGCTCTCATATCACACTCATGAGAGCCTGGCCAYAGAAACTTTTCCTGATGGAAGTRGAAAACACTTCAAACTGTATTTTCKCTATGTAAAGATGGAGTTTCAACCATTTGGCACGCCCTGATGACAATCAGGAGATTCCCAACTACCACCCACAGATTACTTAGCTCAGCACTTCTCATCTGGAATTCCTCCATAACTCTTCCCTCTCAAGGAGAGTTTACTTTTCAGATATCCTAGACAAATATACATTTGTATCATACATTGTATATGTGATTGTTTATATGATACATTTATATGATTATTTGTGTGATGCCACAGCAGTGCCCACACTCAAGGCTGGCACCAAACACAGGCACCTCCTCCTGCCAGGGACATCCTCACCTTCATCTTCAAACCCAAGCCACTCCTGAATATTGAGAAAGTGACAAGTCATGCCTGGCTTGTGAGGCCAGGAGCTTCTGGGACAGAGAGRCCTTCCACCAGACCTTTCTGCCCTTCCTGTGGTCTCACTTCCAGTCATAATTACATGCAGGCTGGAACAAGTGCTGGGGCTAGACCAAAGCTCACAAGTGTCAAAAACAAAACAAAACAAAAGGAAAAACCCCRAACCAAAAACCTGGAAGACTCCAAACCCAACCTATTGAAATGTTTTATTATACAAACTATCCAGAGCAAATGGTACAGTGTTTGTACAGACCCCATGGCAGTTTTATCCTAATTGAAGGGGAACAGAAAATATCCACACAAGCATGAAGGTGAAATGGCAGTCAGGAAAATTAGAAGTCAGAAATTAGCAGAAGTGTTCCACTAGTGGGAAAACACCTCAGCCCTCGTGAGCTCAGTGCAGAATCAGCTGGAGCTGCCAGTGCCCCACATCATCTGGCCATGGCTTCCTCCAGAGCAGTACCAGAGAGTTCTCTAAACCAAATTAAACAACAGCATTGCACTGCAGCTGCTAAAAACAGAATTCCCTACCAGCTAAKGAAGGCATCACCATTCCAATCCAAGAAGGCTCATGATCCTGAGGAAAATCCCCAGCTGACCTGRGGGACATTTCCTTTAGCCCCACGTTCCCTGGAGCTTGCAGACTGCCATGAAAGGCCACCAAAGCCTCTGGTGTTAGAAGAGATGCAGAGACACCCTGTGGTGGCAAAACCAATACCACCAGAATGAGTTCAAACAGCTTAAATTCCATTGAAGTCACAGAACYGAATCAGAAATTGTCCCCCAGTTGCTATTCAGGTACTTTCCTCTCTCCAGACCTCCYTTCCTGTCTGGCATCTTTTGCTCTGTCTGTTTGCACTGCCACAGAGATTTCCCCTCTTATTCTGTTTGGTGTGATAACAACAGCAGGATCAGGGCTGTTGGAGGGATGGAAATGCTCCACTTTTGGAAAATAACTTCACACATCTTCAGCCTGCCCCTCCTGRGTATGGAAAACAACAAGTCTGCTTTGCAAACTCTTGGGGTTTTGTTGCCTTGTGTATTAGAACAGTACATGACAACAGTTCTATTATCATTATGCTGCAAGGATCCCATAGCTTCTGAGTTTCATACCTTCTTAGTGTTCCTKGTGGGCAGCTCCTGTGAGCAGTGACTCTTCTGGATCCTTGCAGCAGCCAKCTGTCTCCTCCTCTTGCTACACCCTTTTGTGGCACTTGTTCTTATTAGTTACAGGTGTTCTTAATCTCTAGTAATTGATCCCAGCTGCAACTCATGGAGGGGTAAGATTACATTCTACTGTGCCCCCCTACAGGGTTTTACCCCATCCATAACTTGTATTTTGTCCTGAAGCATAGCTTTGCGTAGGAGGGCAGTTTCAGAGCCACCAATACACTGCTGAGGATGTTCCAGAATGAAAGCCACCAACAACCATCAGCAGTGGAAATCAGTTCTGCATCTGGAGTCCTGCAGGTACCAGAGCTTGCTTCTAACTATCTAGRGACAGCCTGGAGATAGAACACTGAGGCTCCCAAAAATGTTCTGTGCTGCTGCWACGTGATCTTCACCTGAGGGACATGTATTTTCTCCTAGATCTGCARGCAGGATCCCCACTCAGAAGAGCCATCATGTAGTCCATAGGTTCATGGAGTACCCATAAAATAGAGTCAATTTCAGGGCCAGCCACAGTAACACTGGTACTGGTTACTTTGGCTCACAAAACAAAACACCATTAGTGCCAAATARGAAAGGTGAGAGCAGTTAATTGGTTTATAGAAAGCAATGGTAATTAAGTTTCACAAGATTTAAGCAGAGAAGAAAGRCAAGGCAAATAAATCAATTATTCAAAGGCTGCATTTTTGCATCTTCTGATCTGGCAATGCACTTAAACAAAATATAGGAGGAATTCCCCCTAAATCATCAAAACTTATGACACTGGAAACTCAGCCTAGTCAGACAAATTCATCTTTAAAAGAGAAATGAAACACTATACATGTGCAAAGTACAATTTTTCAGAAACKATTGCCTGAAGGGATTAAGAAAGTATCTGTTCTAAGTATCTTCAATCATTTGTCACCAAGTTCYACATGTTTATTTTAAATGGCTTGTTTTCTTCTCTTGACCTTTTAGCAAAGTGGAATTGGTAGTGAATGGCCCAGCCCTTGCAGCTCTCCTCTCAGCAGTGAGGCAGATGGTGCCTGCCCAGCTGCTGCCTTTATCAGCCACAGGTGCTCTGTTCTGCAGAGCTTCACCTCAGCACCACTGCCTCCCTAAAATGGGTCTTGCACCTGCAGATTATTTTGTCACAAATTAAAACCTCAAGTCTGTGGGGTTGAAGTTGACAAATTTGTGGGGTGTGTAATTTTCTTTCACTCACAACTTCTATTCATTCCTTCACAGCAAATTAGTGCTGTAGTGATAATTTCCCTTTACAGGTCAGTGAAGCATTTGTAATTTCTCTCWTAAATTGTCTTTTCTGCCATTTCTCTGAGASATCTAGGTCCAGCTTACCTGGGTTCTGTTAAAACCCTGGGTAGCTCATTACCAAGCCTGAGTAGCAAGGTGTGATGCTYTGTGCTCCTTCAAGGSATKTACAGTTCCTTGTTAATGTGCATTWATTGATAATTTTGAAAACTTTGCAGCTGTGATCCTGCCAAGCATTTGCACAGTGAGGCCCAGTCCCTCCTGCCTGTGTGTGTCCCTGTGGTAAAAAGTGGGTATAGGGAACTTTGCTTAAAAGTCTGTGAGGGGCTGAGGAGGGAGGAGAAGAAGAGTAAAAGAAGAAAAGTTAAAAATGGTTGCCAATTTTGTTTTTAAGCCTACGAGCTTTGTGTGGTTTGATTTAGAAGATTTGTGGGAAATACTTGTAGCAGGCAGGAACAAGACAACAGACAGAGGAAGGGGGGGAGCATGACCCTCTAAGTCAAGCAACCAAAAGTTAATGCAATTACCAAATATGAAATGTGGAGCAGAGGCACTAATTTGATCAGAGAGGCCAAAGGGATAATTCTTGGAGACAAAGCATTGCAMCACGGAAATGCAGGCTAATCAACTGCTTTATCAAAAGAAAAAGGAAACAATTTCCAAGCCTTAACTAAAATCCCCAGTTGGTTCTTCATCTTTCCAGGGGTCTGTTTTTTGCCTAGCAGCATTTGTTCCATCTCACATTTGTTTCACTGCTTCTGGTCCCTGCACAGAGCTGTTTCCCTGGCTCCTGCTCTTCGACCCACCTCTGCTCGTGGTTTATGGAACTCCTCAGTCATGAAAGAGAGCATGCAGAGGGAAATATTCATTCTATTTAATGTCCAAGCCGACTTTCCATAATTATCTGGAATAGAGCAAGACTATCCAGAGTCACTTTGTGCCTGCAGGGTTTTTCAGAGCAGGTATTTGCTCCATCTGATGGAAAGCGGCTGCTCAGTGATCTCCGCTGAGCTCCTGCGTGCCCGGGACCCTCTCAGGTCGGTAGAGCAGCAGATCCAGACTTCACCAGGTACAACCCAGCAAAGCAGAGGTTTTCAGACTCAGATTTCTGCTTCCAGGTGCTGCTGGTATGACAGATAAAATGAGCTGGCACAAAGGAAAGAAGGAACTGACAGAAGAAAGCACAGGAGAGGGGAAGCACGGCCGGAAAAAGCGAGAGCGGCTCTTCAAGAAGAGATTTTCTCGACTGAGCCTCTTCTCTGGGTCTCCCAAAAATAAATTGTAAGTACATCCAAGATTATATTTTGCATACATTTTCAGACAAAAAATTTTGAGAGTATTTCCAGAGCAGCCTTGGAAGAGCCACAGACACCTTGTCACCTCCATTGGATTCACTGTTTCACAAACAAGGAAACAGAGGCTRATTGAACAACTTGAGCTAAAAACTATTAAGTCTCTGGCAGCACTGGAGATGAAATTAACTTCTCCAAGTCTTGTGTGTCTGTGTGTTTATCTAATATCCATTTCCCTATGCCTCGAGCAAGAGATTAGCAGGGGCAGCATCTCTGTTTCTCCAGGTAGACACACCAGCACTGCCACTGGGACAACCCCACTGTTTCCAGCAGTAACTTTAAAAAAAGAAAAAAATTATGTTGTTGCACCAGAGCGGGAACTCCAGGGYGCAATGGAAAGTGTCAATGCATGGGCAGCAGCAAAAATCACTGTTCAACAAAATTAACRATACTAAATTTCTGAAAATTCATAATGAATGCCCGTGTTCCTGCAATAGTGTCCTTATACTTACTCTTTCCAGTTAAAAGGAGAAAAAGGGAAACTAAATTAAAAGACAAATAATAACAATTCAATTTTTAACCAAAGTAAGCAAAGGCAAAAATTACTTAGAGCTTACTGCTTTGTGAATGTATTAGTTTTGAGCTATCATAATCATTCTTATGGGATTTGAAATTCTTTTCTTGGGTCTTTCTCCCTGGTATTATTCTTTCTTAACATGAAGCATACTGAGTGTATGCTAAGATCAAGGAGGGGTTTCCAAAAAGTGTCTTTTCTCATCCAAGAGCTGTTTTCCCTACAGATCTCCTAAAAGGAGTCTGTCTTTGGTAATTATCATGAAATTACCGTCTTAGCAGGAAGTGCACACAAGTCTCCACAATTACTCAGCTAACTGCATTAGCCTTGATRGCCACAGCAGCTGGTTGCAGGCTCCACAGAAGAGTAAAATACACTAGCAAGAAATGAACCTGAGAGCCAGATTTTTCCCTCTGATCTGATTGCAGCACAATTAATACCAAGGACTTGGTTTTGGGATTTTTCTGCTGAGGAACTGGACTAGAAACATAGTCAAACATCCAARAAGTGAATTACTGCTGTGAAATGTTGTCTRCTGTTCATAATTTCACTGAAGAGCACATTCAGGAGGCAGACAAATACAATTGAAACAGTAAAATCCTGTTTTCTGAACATTCATCCTTATTTGTAAGTGATAAATACGGATTTTCCCCAGTTTAAGCTAAAAGAAAGAAAAAAATAAAAATTGAGCAGTAATCTAGTAACCTCCCATGGTACTCCCATGTTAGTGAGAGAGAGTCAGCCTTCAGACTTAACTGGATCTACTCCTACAGACACACTGCATGGCAGCGGGCTTGAAATGCATTCGAGCCATTAGGGCTTACAGAGCTTTCACAGTGGTGCAGCCAAACCAGATCCTCTCTGCAGGCAGCACTGATTCATGAGCTCTGCCAGGGACTGTGTAGGTAGAACAGAAGGGTGTATAATTTGATCAGGAGAGCTTTCCTTTCAGCTCTTCCCTCTCTGGCCAAGGCCAGTGCAATAGTGGCCAGTGCTGGCTTTACTGGCCAGCATTGGTGTGTGTGCATTGCTGGTGCACACAAGTGGGACAAGAACCTTTGGGACGGTGTAGGGCAGCACAGGGTCAGACACAGAGCTCTGTGGAGTTTGTCTTCATGCAAACACACGAGGCTCGTGCCACAATCATGCACAGAAGAGTTGCATGTTGAAGCTCCTACCCCATTAGGAATACAGGTAGGCATAGCTGATGCCACTCTTTKATGGTTTTGTTTAAATGATGAAAATCCTTCAATAATTCTGTGCTCTAAAACTAACAGCTTGTCACTGCCACCACAGCACCAGAGCCAGACTCTCCTTTTTGCTGTCCATCCCTGTTTTTCCAGGTGGCCACACACGGCACCCACTCGTAGGGTGTCACAGGCACAGCCTCTGGAAGGGTTGAKAAATCTAATGATTTATGAACTCACGAATCCCTCTGCTGCCCGAATCCATGCACGGGCTGATTTGTCACCKGTGTGTGTGCCGCTTGCAGCCCGCAGGGAAGGAGCCCGCTGGCGGAGGACCCGCGGAGGTGCTGGCACAGGCGGGGCTGCCGGCGGCCGCAGGAGGAGCCGTGCTCGCTGCCGCAGCTCGGGGCCCCGCGGCGCTCCGGGAGGATGTGCCCGAGCTGCGAGATCCTGCTCTGCCGGCCCTGCGGGACCCTGCACTCGCAGCGCGCCTTCATCGCACACAGCCTGCTGGACCACTACGACAGCGCGGCCCTGCCCTGCTGAGCGCTCTGCCGGCCCTGAGCGCATCCCAAACCCGAGCTGGATCCATCGGGATGACAGATCCCGGCATGGAAGCTCTGGGGGCCCTGAGAGCATCCCAAACCCAGAGCTGGATCCATCGGGATGACAGATCCTGACATGGAAGCTCTGACGGCCCTGAGAGCATCCCAAACCCGAGCTGGATCCAATCGGCATGGACAATCCCTCTCAGCAGTTTGTTGTTAATTGCAGCCCCGAGACACGTGAAAAGTCTCTGTTTTGGCCCGGTGTCCGAAGAACGAGCCGGAGTTCTTCAGTTTTTGTTCTTAAAGTTGTTTATTGTATCTTATCTTATAAAATTTTTCTCCTGCCCAGCCAGTCCCTCAGCAGGGCAGCAGCTGCACTCTGACTGCCCCGCGGGCAGCTGTTATCTCTTTATACTACAATACGTATAAGTGTTTACAATACTTTCCAATTACCTATCACCTGTGTTAGACAGTGAACTTCTACTCTAAACCAATCCTAAAGTGCCAACATCACAGCAGAAGATGGAGGTAGAGAAGAAGAAGGACTGGACATCGCCAAGTCTCTCCATCTTGTCCCAAACCCCTATTCTAAAATCCCAAATCTACCTTTTCACCCGTGATAATTTTATTATTACATTATTTAAACTTCTGTGACTTTCTGGTCCTCATACAAAGCTGGTCAATTTGCTCCACGGGTCCTAATCAAACCCACAGGTGCTCTGGGCTGTGTGCCAGGGTCTCTGAGCCCCTGGCAGGGTCCTGGAACTCTGGACACCCAGAGGGATGCACTGAGTTCCGACAATCCTGGCATGGAAGCTCTGGGGCCCTGAGAGCATCCCAAACCCAGAGCTGGATCCATCGGATGATGGATCCCAGTATGGAAGCTCTAGGGCCCTGAGAGCATCCCAAACCCAGAGCTGGATCCATCAGGATGACAGATCCTGACATGGAAGCTCTGGGGCCCTGAGAGCATCCCAAACCCAGAGCTGATCCATCGGAATGATGGATCCCAGTATGGAAGCTCTGAGGGCCCTGAGAGCATCCCAAACCCAGAGCTGGATCCATTGGGATGATGGATCCCAGCATGGAAGCTCTGGGGGCCCTGAGAGCATTCCCAACCCAGAGCTGGATCCATTGGGATGATGGATCCCAGCATGGAAGCTCTGGGGGCCCTGAGAGCATCCCAAACCCAGAGCTGGATCCATTGGGATGATGGATCCCAGTATGGAAGCTCTGGGGGCTCTGAGAGCATCCCAAACCCAGAGCTGGATCCATCGGGATGACGGCTCCATGCAGCCGCCCCGCAGTTCAGTCTGTACCCATCACTCATTTAACCAGCACAAACCTGGTACACAGAGCTGTAACCTAAACATTTCTCAGCTGTTCAGGATAGGGAATTGTTTCAGAAATATTCTCCAGAGCCTTCATTCTCCTCTCAAGGAAACCAAGATTATCCCATTGAGCTGCAAACGTGAGTGTGATGATTACATGCAGAGCCACTTGCAATGCCTTTGTTTGCTTCAGTGTTGTTTGTGGTCTGGAATATTAAAAGTTTTATTTCTAAATTAACTGTTTGCTTCAGTGTTGTTTGTGGTCTGGAATATTAAAAGTTTTATTTCTAAATTAACTACCTCTGAGAAGCAACTTTATGGGGGAAAGGGACTTCTAAAAGCTGTCCTGGCCACAAGGATTGCAGCTCACATCCCAATTCCCTCCTAGAATTTCCAAACTTGCACAGGTTTTTGATATCTCACTTGTGATCCTGCACCTTGCCTTAAAAGGAGCAACAACAATCACAACTCAAATATTTAAGCCTTCTTTGAGCCCTTAAAGCCTGACCTGTATTTTTAAGCAGTTCTTCAAACAGTACAGCTGCAGACAGCAGGCCAAGGCTCTGGGGCAGGGGTGGGTGGCATTAAGCTCCAGCTGTACAAAGACTTTACCACTGCAGAATTCCCAAGCAGAGGGGAGGGGTGGAAGTAGCCTCAGGAACAGATGGTCCCAAGTCCAGCAGCATSCACCTTTTCCTCCCATGCCAAGGGGCACACATCTATGTGCAGGATTAATTCCTTGCTCTTTGGTAGGGAACAAGCTAAACAGACTTRGTCTCCCACAGCCATTAATGCTAAGGGTTCTTTTATTTAGCCAAGCAGAAGAACAGAGGCTGGGACATTTGGACCTTCATTTCATCTCTCCTTTTCCTAAATTCCAAAGTAACAAGTCCATAGGGAAAAGGACTTTCTGTGCTTCCCACTCCTCTTTTGGAGCTGTTCCATTTTTGTTCAAATGAATGTCTGGTAAGGTGACTGGAATCCAGATTTTTTCCTATCCCTAGGGAATACTTGGACTGGSCTATGACATCTATTCTTGTGTTTTGTTTCCAGCCCCCCAGGAAAGGGTTTCAGCAGGAGGAGTTCAGAGCCACATATACAACATTCTGTGCTCCAGAGGACCTTGAACAACAGTGCTCAGCTCCCTTGTGGGATGTCTGACACTCAATGCTCCTCATGCAAGAGTACAGAGATCATTTCAGAAACCAGACTGAGCTGCTGAAAGCTCCCAGGGCAAAGCCCATTAGGAATTCCATGTAGGAGAAAGCCTTAGCAGGACTCACAAACTGCAATGAACTGCTGCCAGGTTCCTCCTTTCTGCCCAGACTTCACTGGTTCTGCCCACTGCCAGCAAGTGCCCAGACTTCCTGCCCAAATGCCAGAAATGAGATCTTACAAACACCCTTGTGCTACAAGGGCCTTAATCCTTCCAAAACCACATTTCCATGGTGCTTGATTRCCATTTTCAAAAGCCAACCAGGGCCTGGCAAACCAGAATTAACCTTTCACATTTCTTTAGGACTGCTGTTCCTAAACTGGGACCCCTTACAGCTCTCCCAAGAGTAAGCCATACCATTACTTTGTAAGCCATACCATTACTTTAAGAAATATAAATTCAACCCCATTCCTCATAATCAAGCAATCCAGAGGAGACTTCTCCAGACAATCACCTGAGGAAGAGCAAGGTGACAGACTGAAAGGATGAAGGACTAGCTCACCACAACAGCATTATTTTAAATCCTTCAGTGCCATGCAGTGAAATCAGTTCAAATAGGTCACAACTGAGCCTTTATCCAAGGGAAGAACAAGGGAAGTTCTCTCAGCATCTGCCTGTAGGATTTCCTGTGTGGCTTGCTGAAGGACACAAGCAGCTCCTCATGGGGGTCATGAGGCTGGAAAGGCACCTGAGCAGCAGCAGCAGCAGTGTGCAAAGAGCTCACTGAGCCCAGCTCTGTCCTGTCCCCATGGATGCTGCTGGGCTGGGCTGGGCTGTGCTGGCTGAAGGACAGCTGCCAACACCAGGGTGAACAATGCTCCTGGCAGGAGCACTTCCCTCTCCCCCATCAGGCATGCAGTCATGCTTGGRGAGAGTAACTACAACATTTCTGTCATGCACTGAGGCAGCACCAACAGTTTTGTCCTTGATTTCTCAGAGCTGGTGAATTACTGCTCCTTGCCTGCACTGGCTACCAAAACCTGCTGCAGAGATCTGCCTGGTGCTGTGTTTGCTCCTACCATACCCAGCTCAATGTGTGTCCATTGAGGTCAGGCAATAGAACCACACCTTGAGTTTAGCCTGGCTTTAATTTCATCAGCCTCACCACAGCCAGCCCCTTTTGTCTCCAAAATCTCCAAAGCCCCGTGCAAACAGTGAGGCCCAGCAGCAGCAGGGCACTGAACCCTCACATGGCAGCACCTACTGACACTTGTGCACCAGAACAGCTCTGCTCCCTCAGCCCTTGGACTGTCATGCCAGACAAGTCATTTTTAAAATTATTACATCTTARCAGAGGATTTCAGGCTTAGATTTTGAAGCTGGCTCCGACACATAATTACACTAATACACTATACTGTGAAAGAATAATAATAGAAATACTGATTACACATTTAAAAGATGTAGGCTTGAGACCATCCTACAACAGAATAAAGCTACAATATAGCCTGACATACCAATTATTAAGAGCCTCTGCTATTTAATTATCTGATTTCAACAGCTCTGGGAGATTAAAGAGRAATATTGGACTCTTTTATATGAAATACAGGAATGGGCTCTGTCCAAGGCATTTGCTGGAATGTGAGTGACTGACAACCAACACCCCACTGCCAAAACAACCAATACAAGCACGAGAGGGAAAGGAAGCAGCTTCACAGCAGAGGGGCAAATCCATGGGAGCTCCTTCCCTGGAAATCCAAGACAGGACAAGCAGGAGTGTGAAAGCAGCAGTTGTCAGTCTGTCACAAAATAAAAGATTCAAGGTAGAAAGCAAACCCCTTCCTGAAGTTCACAAGACATCAATATTGTTAGATTATAATAAGAAGAATTTAAAGAGTTTGTGTTGAAATCCAGTTCACATGGTCTCATGTTGATTACCTTTCTTGTATATGTCCACTGGAAAAATGACTTTTCCTTCTCAAGGCCTTCATTTGTCTCTGGCAGAGGGGAAAGCTGCCTGGGTGCTGTAAAAAACCACAGCTGGAATTTGGTATGTGCAGTGTGTAAATGATCTTTATTTGTTCTGGTTTATTATTACTGATTGCATGATTACTTGAGCGGCGATTA
>NDFG01000044.1:8257851-8303491 GCA_002167245.1 Sporophila hypoxantha | reverse complement strand
GCACAGAGGGGAGCACAGGGGAACCTGAGGCACAGAGGGGAGCAGAGAGGAGCCTGAGGCACAGAGGGGAACCTGAGGCACAGAGGGGAGCAGAGAGGAGCCTGAGGCACAGAGGGGAGCACAGGGGAGCCTGAGGCACAGAGGGGAGCAGAGAGGGGCCTGAGGCACAGAGGGGAGCACAGGGGAGCCTGAGGCCCAGAGGGGAGCAGAGAGGGGCCTGAGGCACAGAGAGGAGCCTGAGGCACAGAGGGGAGCAGAGAGGGGAGCCTGAGGCACAGAGGGGAGCAGAGAGGGGAGCCTGGGACACAGAGGGGAGCAGAGGGGAGCCTGAGGCACAGAGGGGAGCCGAGAGGGGAGCACAGGGGAGCCTGAGGCACAGAGGGGAGCACAGGGGAGCCTGAGGCACAGAGGGGAGCACAGGGGAGCCTGAGGCACAGAGGGGAGCAGAGAGGGGAGCCTGAGGCACAGAGGGGAGCAGAGAGGAGCCTGAGGCACAGAGGGGAGCAGAGAGGAGCCTGAGGCACAGAGGGGAGCACAGGGGAGCCTGAGGCACAGAGGGGAGCCTGAGGGGAGCCTGAGGCACAGAGGGGAGAACAGGGGAGCCTGAGGCACAGAGGGGAGAACAGAGGAGCCTGAGGCACAGAGGGGAGCCTGAGGCACAGAGGGGAGCAAAGCAGAGGGGAGCCTGAGGCACAGAGGGGAGCAGAGAGGGGAGCCTGAGGCACAGAAGGGAGCCTGAGGCACAGAGGGGAGCAGAGGGGAGCCTGAGGCACAGAGGGGAGCAGAGAGGGGAGCCTGAGGCACAGAGGGGAGCACAGGGGAGCCTGAGGCACAGAGGGGAGCACAGGGGAGCCTGAGGCACAGAGGGGAGCACAGGGGAGCCTGAGGCACAGTCTGGAGCCGCCTGCCCGAGTCCCACGGGACGTCTGGGGTGGCACAGGAACCCAGCTGCCCTCAGAGCCAGGGAAATAAAGGAAATGGAGATGGCACTGTGCTCCCTCCTGCCAGAGCCCATCCACACCAGCCCCAGGCAGCCAACAAGGGGCACTTGCCAACTTCACCTCACAGTCCTGGAAAAGCTGATGTGTCCCTCAGCAAGGCCAGAGATGTCCAAGGGCTCTGTCCAAGTGCTCTGTCCCACAGAAAAACAGAACATGTCCAGGAATGGCTCCTTGTGCACAGTCACATGCTGTGAAGTACCTGAAGATGCCATTACTTTTTTCAGAGCTGTCACCTGCAATGTAGTTTCTTTTTAACTTTCTTGCTATCTGCTGTATAAATAATAATTTAAAAAAGGACATGGCACACTTGAAATGCTACTATGCTGTAAACATACAAACTAAAACAACCAGCCCTAAACCCAACAAAACCAACCCACGTAACACTTGTTASTTTTAGAATATTCTAGAAGTAGAAGTCTTTTCAGAGAGAAAACCCATAGGGTGAGGAGAAGAGAATCAATGCCCTAAACAGAACTGACTCCAAGTAAGTTCTTAACCTTTAAAATAAACACAGAAACCCCAAAACAACAAAAGCAAAACACCCTCAACAAAGTAAAACCTACTTTAATTAAATTCATACATCATCCAACATTTCTATGCAGAACAACTGTTTAGTCAAAAAGTAAATATATATGTTTAATCTCTTTCAAATGTCCACAAGAATSAAGAGCTACCAGTGCTCCTTGGAGAACAGGCAGTAGTTAAACCTCTCTTGCTGATGCTCAGGAACAGTTTGTTACATCTTTTAACCAGCAGTCCCCTATTGCACATAACAAATTTGCTCTCCATTTAAGCACCTAAAAGCCTGGTACCTCACTAAATAAATTAAAACAAATCCAGTTTCTTCAGCAACCATCTTCAACATATATATCTCAGTAAAGCAACATTCCTGCAAGCTTTTAATAAATAGAGAGAGAAGATCAGCGACTGCATTGGTGTTCTGTGGAATGATCTTTCCCCATCAACTCTTKCTTCTCCAACCAGTTGGGGTTTTTGGTATGTATGCTTTAAAAATCACTCTGTGTTGTTTATTTAATGAGAACATCCCTTACACAGGTCAGTACCTTTCACAGGGAAGGACTGATCTGAGACAAGAATTTCAGTGTAAGGCTGGAAGGAGCTTCTTGCTGGAACCAAACCAAACTGTGCCTCTCTGGGAGCTGAAGGCAAAGCCCCAGAGGCTGAGTGGGAGACTGTAACCAACGAGGGATTCTCAGGCACGTTTGGAATTGGCCTAGCCTTCCTCCTTCTGAAGGGCTGCTTTTGTGTGTTAAGTCAGAGGAACAAAGCTGTGCAACCCTGAACATCTGGATGCTGCATCACATCTGTCAGGTCTCCCCCACCCTTCCTTCAGCAGCAGCACAGACACGAAGCAGCTCCCTGCAGTACAGTGATACCATGGTTGCTATTTACAGTAGAATTAATGCATCTGTGCCAGTAGGGCAGAGGTCATATGAAAAATATACACAATACACTCATTTTTAGCCAGATTAGGATATAAAAAAAAATTTACTCTTCAAGTCCTAAGTTTAAATGAAGAACAGTTCTGCCAGAGGTCTTCAAACCTCCTGAGGATATGTTAGAGCACATTACCCTAACGTATAAAAACAAATATTTACACCTCCATGAAGTACCAAAGAATTTTTAAAAATGCCTAGTAGCTCTCAGCGTGCAAAGTCAGCAGGAACTGATTATCCAGGATGTTCACTAACTGTAGAGACAGTCTTGGAATCAAGCATTCAGAAGCAGAGTGCAAAAGACTCAGGAATTATTTCAGTCCATTTGTTCTCACTGTTGTTTCCTTTCTTGGTTTGGATCATTTCATGGAATCACAGAATGTGCTGAGCTGGAAGGGACCCATCAGGATCACAGTCCAACTGCTGGCCCTGTGTGGGGCTCCCCAAGAACCACCTTGTGCCTGAGAGCATTGTCCCAGTGCTTCCTGAAGTTTTGTTGGTCCATACCACAGAAACCCTTTACAAACACTTATCAAGGTAACCTTCAGCTTAGTGCAAATGCTAGAATCTCCTAGGACCTGTAATCCTTTCTGACAGTGTGAGCCATCCAGTTCACTTTAGTAGTCCAACTTTCCCGCAGAGCTTCATCAAACTTTTGCTTGAACTGTTTTAGTGCTTCTTCCTCACTCTTCCCTAAGGCCAGGGAGTCCTAAGGCAACAGGGAAACAAGGACTGTTAGGAATTTTAAAATGCACAGTGAAAGGCTCCTTCACCTTTCAATACAAGTCACAGTGTGTTTTGTTCTACTTTGACACTTTTTCTGCTTACTACTCAATGAGCAATACATCAATTGGTTTAARTAATAAATCTTCCTGGGTTTAAAGATAAAACTGAAAGAGAATGAAGCAAATMATTTTCACCTTTCCAGGTCTATGCTTGTGCATGAGCCAAGAGGTAAAAYACCCCTGAGATGACTCCATTTAAGATGCACAGATCCTGAACTCATTCTCTGAGCACTGGGCCTGACTACAGACCTTGTCCTATAGAGCTGAAAAAGAAAACTTCAAGGACAGTGTGGAAATCTTCACAGAAATGAAAAACAATGAAAATGTATTAATCTTGGAATCAAAAAATCACATCCTGGAAAAATGCTGAGTCCTGCTGAGCTGTAGCTCTTACTGTACCTTGAGATACTGGATGTCCTTGACAGAGGTGAGCTCTGGCAGCCCTGCAGTCAGCATCAGTGCAAAGAGGGTAATAAATAGGTTGCCGTGCTTGCGCAGGATCAGGTAGGCTTCCTCACAGTACTGCCGGAACCTGGGCACAGGCAGGGAGCACAACAGGCCAGTCACACACTGCAAGTGGCTAGCTCTTTATCTGTTAACTCTTATCTGCAATCTGGGATCTGTCTGACAAACACACACTGTGGAGCACAGAGAGACAGAGATGCCTGCAGAACCTGTTTGTGCATTCCCACAGTGTCCTAGGTTGACTAWATGATGCTTTTATCCCCARTWGTCTGTTCTGTTTATGCTGAATAATAAGTTTTGCACCTTTAGGACTTGTTGCAGAGAGTGAAGGGGGGAGAGAAGAAGCAGCAGTTTGTTTTCAGACACTGCACTCAYTCCTCCACATTCCTGCTCCTGGACTGTGTTGTCTGTGGATGGACAGACAGCAGGACAGAGCTCTGCTTTGCTTTTAGTTAGTTTTAGCTAGCTGAGGCGAAGAAGTTCCCTGGACTGTGGGGTTTTTTTCCATTTTCTCTGGAGCTGTTCAAACCTGCTCTAGACTGAACACCCAGCAGAGCACCAGCAGCTCCACCTGTGGCCACTGGGCCGGGCCTGGCCTGTGACATTTCCAGCACCGGAGGGACTGATCAGAGACTGAGTGAGCTCAGCTGCAACCTGGGGAGGGACTTTCTCAGTTTGTCATCTCTTTTGGAGCAGCAAGGGGTTTTATTGTTTAAWATTGTTYAAGTTTTATTGTTTAATAAWCAGGGTTTTTCCACTCTTCTCCAAGGAGGTATTTACTCCCAGACCKGTTGGWGGGAGGGGCCGATTAAATCTGCTTTYCTAGAGGAGYCCCTTTGGGGGTCTCTCCAMAATTTGCCCTGAACCAGGACACACAGGCACATCCCATGTGTCCCCAGTGAGCCCTCAGTACAAAATACCACCAGCTGCTCTTCAGAAAGAACAGAAGTGCCAGAGCTCATGGTCCCACCTCCCTGAGAATTYGTTAGGTGAAATGCCCTGATGATCCTACAGGGTGGGCTACAGTGGAAAAGCCTAAGCTCTACTGCAATCCCTCTAATCTCTGCCATTTCTAATTCCTTCYGTGGTCAAAACTGAGCCAGCTTCCAGGGCTGGTGGATCAGGAGCACATGGCTCCTCATGGCCAAGCATCCAAGCAGGACCAGCATGGGGCAGCACAATGAACATGCCCTGATGGACAGGAAGGRCAGGAGGGAGCCTCTTCCTAAGGCAGTGCTTGAACAACAGCCTGGCAGCCCTGCCTGGAGCCCAGAGCTGCTGCAGGCAGAGCTGAGCCCAGCAGAACCTGCCACCTCCTCCAGTGGGAGGTCAACTGCAGAGCTGCAGCTTCTGGTTCTGAAGTCATCCGTGGACATTCCAGCCCAGGGAGAGCAGTACATAGACCTGTAAATGCATGCTGGCACATTTCCACACAAGTGCAAATGAGCAAACCAACCCCAGGTAAGTTCTGGTATGTTGGAAGKTATCTCAATTACAAATAGATCAAAATAACACTCACCGACCAAATTTTTCAGTGTTCCCTGTTTTTCCTTGTTGAATAACATGAATGAAATCATAGGTGAGTATGAAAGGTACCCGTTCCCTTTTAATTCCAAACTTGGACTTGAAGTTTCCAAGAATATGCCCAAAATCTATGTGAAAGAGCTAAAAAAAACCAAACCAAAACAAACAAAAGAAAAACCAAGTGAAAAATAATCTCTCTAGTGAAATGTGTCACTTTTCTAATATCTCTACAGGATGCAGGTATCAAGAACAGTTAACTCCTAACGTGACTCTCCAAAACCTGTGGTTTCAACCCCTTTGGCAGAATTTAGTTCTAAACCACTTCAAGATTTAAAGTCAGTAATAACATCCATACACTTCTGAGTGACCACTGCAGCAAAAGATTCTCTCAGGTTTAAGCTGCTGCTGCCACAGAGAGATAGCTTGGTGGCAGCATCAGACAAAAATGAGCCCAAGGATGAGCCCACAAGGATCAACATCATCRCATCCAAGGCCTTTCCCACACAAGGACAGAGGCAAAGGGAGCAGAGCTGAGTTAATCTGAAGGACGCTGTGGCAGCTCCCCATGTTAGAACTGAGGTTAAGGGCATTCCAGCTTTCTTCCAGGAAGTAYAAACTTAAAAAGAATACTGCAAATGTCTGTAAAGCTCTCAATTTTATAACCCTWGCTGATTTTCTAGAAGAATAATTTCAATTAAATCAGACAAGTTACATTGCAGGGTAACAATTAAAAAAGCAGATGTCTAGGAGCTCCCCCAGGCTCTGAGTGCACAGCATTGTGCTGCTGCTGGGTTCCACACTGAGCATTTCTGCAGGGCTGAGCTGCACAGACTCACTTCAGGGAAACCACACTGCTCCAAAATGCACCTCATGGATTTTTAAGGGTGGTCTTTTGCAAGATACCCTAAGACCACTTTTATTCAATGAATCTAAACCACTATAAGGCCTCTTGCATGTTCTGTAAAAGCTCTGCAGAACAGCCTCTCTCCATACAGAATTGCTGATGGACTGGGCTGTGCTCTCTCCTTCCCCCAGTATTACATTTCCTTTCCTTGAAGCTCTCTCCAACCCTCAGTGAACCACAGACATCAGTTCTAACCATGTGTGCCTTCCCTTTCATCATTGCACCAAAGAAATTACAAGTTCTCAAGAGAACTTTTGCACACCAAGGTCACCAAAGGCATTCTGCCTACAGAAGGCTTTTTTACCTGCCCATTTTTCCTGACCATGATATTGTCACTGTGTCTGTCACCAATTCCCAGCACATATGTAGCTACACAGTAGCCAGCACAAGACAGAGTAAATTCTTCAATGGCTCGATCCAAGTCCTCTCTGCAACCAGAGAGAAAATTGTATTAGTGCACACTGATGGAATTCATGTCATGCTTTGGCCTCAAAAAAGATTTTTACTTGTTTAAACTAGAAGTCCATTAGGATGCTGCAAAACCAGAATTACTTGAGAAAAAAATACTGTAAAGGTAGCTGTAAAGGAGAACAAGCAGTATGGAAAGCAACATCAAGGATTGAGACCCATGTAGTTTCTTTGGGTTTGTTTGTGCTGCCAAATTTAATATAACCTACTCAACAGCACACAGCCAAAATGCTGCAAATGCCAGGCCCAAGGGTACCATGAATCTCAGGCAGAATTTGACATGCTAGAAAAACAATTAGCAAGAAACCACACCTTCCTCCAGACTGAAAGAGGAATTTTGTAGCTTATACTATAGCTGAGAGAATAAGTGTAGGAATTACCCTAAATTGTACTCCTTCAGCCAGTTCAAGAGTGCGTCCTTGTTGAAGGCAGCAGCTGCAGCAACGTTGCTGCTGTTTAACTGAATGTCAGCAATGGTTTCTGAGCTAGAAACAGCCTCAATGAGGCCAGAGTGATCTCCAGTTGCCAAACAGCCATAGGGCAATATCCTGCAAGGAAACACAGAATCATGTCAGAACCTAAACCAGCAAAATGCTTCTTTAGTGTATTCAATGTTTGGAGATGGCTGAATGCTCATGTGAACAGTAARCTCTCAAGGGGCAATATACAGGAATTGCTTGTAAGGGTTAAAGACCAGCAATACATTTAAAACATTCGTTTTTCCTATTTTGTATATAGATGCAAAGAAGAGACACTTTAAAAAGCCTAATATTTCCTTTTTTACGGGAACCCAATCTCTTGTAACTTCCCAGGATGAGCCACAGAGGGAGCCCTGTGCTTGCATTTGTGAATTCCTGCCTGGACAGACCCTGACCTGCTCCAGTTYATTACCCACAAATTATTGCTGGAAATGCAAAAGAGGATCTTAACCTTTTCCATCATCTTCCTACTTCAAGGGAAAATGCTAGAAATCCTTCTGAATCTTAACATAAAGAATATTTTCCAGCTCATACTAAACTGAAGCATAGAAACCCAATGGAAAACAGGAATACATCTCTTAACTGGCTTGGTATCTCAGAACACACCTGTGCATTCACACACTGTGACCAGTGAAAATACCTCTTACCATGTCACTGCATTACAGTGGGACACAATTCAGGATGAAAATCAAGGAGAGGTGTGTATAAATAGGTAAGTATATCTTTTCCCAATCCATTTCCTCCTTTCAGATGCTTAAAAAGCTAAACAGAATGGCAACTCCCCATGAGATGGGAGCTCAGCATTTGCAARGTAAACTTACAGCAAACTTTTCAAAGGCAATGCATCACAAATTGAGGTGTCTGCTCTTGTGCCAGGCAACTCAGGCCAAGAATATGATCTTAATTGTGGCCATGGTCCATGGGTAAGAGAATGAACACCAAAAAAATCTACACTGCAGCACACAAGGTATTGACCAGCACTCACTGACTTACAGAGCTGTATAAAACAACTGCAGGACATGAAAATTGATGTGAAAATTTGATCAATTTTCAAATGAAAATTGATCATAAAAATTGATGTCTGAAGGTATGACATACATATATATATATATACACACATACATATATATATAAAGCTTCACTGCTGGTGAAGTTGTCATTAGTATTCATATATAAAACTATATATATTTTTATATACAAAGTTTAATATAAGATATTAAATTTAATAGCTACAAAGCATAACCACATCTCTTAACTGACACAGCCTATTATCCCAAGCCATGGAAGAAAAATAAATAAAATTCCTTACAAAATTAAACACAACATTTTTGCCCAACAACTGAGCAGTTCTCCACCAAAGGGATAACACAACTGAAGTGGTGCAAGTAGTGATGACTTGGAGGGGCACTTAGAACAGAGGCTGAACAAGATTTAGAGAATAAAGTGGGTATTTATTAAAGACCTTCAACAGCCACACCTTGGGCAGTCAGAAGCCYCCCAGAGGCTRCACCCAAGCTGGACAATGGGCACCAGTTTTTCAGACAATTATAARTTTGGTCCAT
The DNA here is from genome assembly GCA_002167245.1 of Sporophila hypoxantha. NCBI lineage: Eukaryota > Metazoa > Chordata > Aves > Passeriformes > Thraupidae > Sporophila > Sporophila hypoxantha. The sequence continues at coordinate 8,294,846 of NDFG01000044.1, read as the reverse complement.
TTACATATCAGGGGTTAATTCTCCAATTACAGCTTCAGCTAATGAAGTCATTTACCCCCAGTTTGCTCCCCCAGCTCACTTTTGTTTGTACTTTTTGGGGCCTGAGGCTGTGGGGTGTCCTTGAGCTTCAGGCCCAGAGGGATTGTTTKGTCTGACCAAAATGTGARGAYAGTAACTCACACTCTGTRTGGAGTTCAGAGTTGTACACTGATGCAGTACAGGATCTGAAAAATATGAAAGCTAAAATCCTAAGGCATCAGAAACAATAATGATATAGATTGGGATTCTTCCCTACTGGCAACAAAGTGCACTGAAAACCAGATTCAACAGGGTATTTCAAGAGGACTCAACTTCAAAACAACAGCAGAAGTGCAGGCTTGGAACACTCTTCCCGTTTGTGTTCTGAGCCCTGCCCAGTCCCAGCCCTGTSCCCAGAGCAGGGCTCTCCAGGAGCAGGAGGGTGGCTGGGATTGCCCCTGGGCACGGGGAAGCTCTGCCCATCCTTATCAGCAGAGCACAAATGGCAGCCAAAGCTGGCCAGGTTAAAGTGCACCCTGCCTCCTCCCACGGCACCGCAACCCAGCCCGCTCGGGCTGAGCCGGGCACGCGGCCAACAGCTTCCCCTTCAAAAGCAGGCAATGATGAAAGCTGCAGCCCCTGGAGGSCTGTGTGCTTACAACTGCAGGAAAAAACATCCTTGTCAGAGAGACAGTTTGACAGAAGTCAAGTTAGGGACAAATCCTCTGGGCCCTTTCCATCTCATCCTGGTCTTTCTGACTTCAGCATCTGTCAGCAGGATATGCTCCCTGCTTTTTAAAGCCAGCAAAAGCCATGGACAGATCAATACTGAAATCCTGGGTAGGACAGAAAATTCTCTTCACTCATTTAAAACTGTTCTTTATTTCAAGTGTTTAATTCACCAAACCAGTGCCCTTCCAAACACACACAAAATACTGGTGATTTATCAACAYGTTCTCTGTAACTTCAGGTCCAATAGTTTAAAAATGATGACATGTTAAAGAGTTGTAACAAATACATTTTCCAGTATGTGTGTGAACTCTGATTCCACTCATACACAGCCATATAACCTCAGATCTCACACACATAAGGGAGACAAAAATGAGAGCCTACTATATACAGGCACTGAAACAAAATGTTTTGGAGAATGTCCTGCATCTGGTCAAAAAGCAACCAAGTATTAAATACTTTTATGACAATTTCCCACAGCAAAGGCGACGTGGCATAGATCAAACTCCTCAAATACATGATTTTCTGTTGCTSTTGCTTTACTCGTTTCTCCACTAACACAACTTTGATGCTATAACAGAGCTAAAGCAGCACTTTCTGACACAAGGACTTTCCTGAGAGGTGCAGCACCACAAACCCCACAGCATCCTTGGGAAGACAGATGTTGTGCTCCTCTGCTGTGACATGTATTTGTAATAGGCCATCTACTTCCTGCTCTGTGTTCAGGTACAAGTTTGTCTTAGAAATTAAGGCGTGGGAATTAACTAAAAAATATACCTTTTGCTTTGTTYATTTCTCTCTGCTACTTGGATGATGTTTGAGGTAGACTGACAAAGGCAGAGTGCTCTAAGTGTCAGTGTTTGTCTCGGTGCTGGTCCTGYTCTGGGAAGCAGATCCACCCTACACCCCAGGCTTTCCTCACTGTGCCCACACAGGGAGAGCCCAGGATGAAGGACTTACAGGAGCACATGGTGCCATCCTCCTGCACACAAGTGTCCCCTCTGATACACCCCCTGCCCTGTTTGTCACCCACAAGACAAATTAGTTGGCAGTTAAACAAACAARCAAACATTTCTCCTCCTTCAGCTCTCAAAATCAATATGTATTTGGTATTTCTCTCTAGAGCTGAGAAATCCCACTGGGAATATTGTGCCTGCTTTAGACACAGACTGAGCTTAAGTTTCATTTTCAATCACTGCTAGAGAACTGAGTGTGGACTGCAGTGCAATTAGAAGGGAACTGATCCTGTCCCCAGCTCAGTGGTGCACTGGCTGCCATTTGATCCATGCCTCATGGAAGCTGGACAATCTGCTTGTGCCAAAACATCACTGATGGGGAGGAGCAGCAGCCAGAGCTGCTCTGACACTGCTGGCACAGCTGATACCCTGCTTTTACYTGGATGGAGTTACCAGACTCTCCACAGTGGAAAAAAGTTGAAAAGTGCAAAATCCATTGTACATCCACAAATGGAAACAACTTCAGGGGAACTAAGGATGATACAGGGCAACAAGCAAGGACTGCACTCTTTGGTATGGGCATGTGGCACTGTATCTTTCAGGAAAGCAGCTCTTTGACCCTACTTTTCCAGCTGAGACTATGCTTCTCACCCAAGCAAAAAGTAACCACTGACTCCTGACTCACAAACATGGCAAAGAACTCACTCCACCACTGCTGGCTCATGGATTCTGGAATTGTCTCTTCTTGAGAGAGATGCAGGCTATAAACACAGAGATGCCAAAGCCTCACCCTGCTGGCTGTGCCCTCMTGCTCTGGGTGTTCTGAGTGCTGTTTTGGCCAATTCTCTTCTCAAGGAAGGTCATTTCAGAGCCTTCTCTTGGCAAGTGCCTGATTAATCTCTTTGACAGACACTGAACTGTAACCCTGCCTCAATCCCAGGATTTTATTTCATAATGGTAACTATGACAGGATGAATGGAAGGAAGATGCTCCCAGTTAAGCAAACAAATTGAAGAGGCCAAATATAGAACTTCAATTCTCACTAGGAACTTCCCCTTTTCTACTTTTTTTTCTTTGCAGAGTTTTAAGAAAAATCTTGGACATCAGAGCTACTTTTTTGTTTTCCTTTGTTGTGTTTTAAAAAAAAAAGGCTTAGTCAGGAAAAGCATATTTGATGACTCTCATCACTATTCCTGTTTGCTAGGCATGGTGTGTGGCCCAGGCTGGAATCACAAACAGCTTCTGGRAAGGCAGCTACTGAGGGATGCCTCATCTGGGATTCCACAGCTGCCAGAGGCTGTCCTTGCCCCCAAATGCTGGATCAGCCTCCTCAAAGTCAATTTATAATGACATAAATGACCTAAGGTTTCTTCAAGTCAGGGTTCAACTTCACACACACTCAACCATCTCATCACAACTATATCTTTCCAGAAACAATTTGTAATTCACATTTCCACCTTTCCTTAAGCATTCTAAGCAACAAGTTGATAATTTTACTTACCTGTGCTGATGTTACGTGYCTTATGTAGTTTCCACTACTATACTTGAACCATAAAAATTTTAGAAGAGCTCCAAGAATCTAAAGTAAGTACTTCAGGCAATATTTAAATATAAGTACTTCAAGACTTGTAAACAAAACTTAAACAGAGAGGATTGCAGCTCTTGAAACAGGCATACAAAATTTAATTTATGGCTAAAAATGGTTTCTAATAATATGATACCCAGTACCTTCCTTAGGACTACTTTCCTAAAGTGCAATTAGAATTTGTGAATTATGTTACCTAAAACTGGTTCATAAATTTGGGTGGAAAGGCTTCCCATGTACTAGAGGGTTGTGTGATAACACTGAGCAATGACTGATACTGCTGCTCTTAGGAATACTCCAGTATTCATTCAAAGAAATTACGTTTACCTTACCAAGGATACAAAAGCAAGAAAGCTACTTTGCAAGAGACTTTGGAAGATACAAAGATATTTCTGGCTGGAAAAATGCATTCTGGCATCCAAGCAGTGTTTTACCAACAAGAGAAAGTGACTTCAGAGTTGCAGATGTTCCCAGTGGCTGCAAGTGCTGGTGTGAGCAGCAATGAGAGCTCTGCTCCSAGCAGGAAGGAGCGGAGGTAACACTTCCCACAGCCAGCTCACCTTGGCCATGACAGCTGGGAGCTCTGGGCACCCCAACAGATGTGCAGAGAAAAGACAGTGGGGAAGGTGCTAAAAGCAGGAAAGCTTTGTTTCTCAAAGCACCCGTCCATCCAAAGCAAGCAGCCCTGAGGAGCTCCTTACCGGAGATCCAGGCCAGCCTCTTTCCACAGAATGTCCATCAGGCGCAGAATCTGCAGCGTCAGCATGTCCTGCCGGAGATCTGCAACGAGAGGGGACACCACTGCTTCAGCTGCTCACACTTCCTCCAGCCCCCAAGGCCTTCAGAAAAAGGGATCTAAAAATACTCACTCAGCCTAAGGATTCAAGTGGTATTAATCATAATTACATCCTGACCRGCAGTGTCCGTGCTTTGAAACTCAGTCAGGAGATGCTTAATTTGTTTACTGATATCAGAGTAATCCATGTTTACATGATGGCAATACAGAATAATACCAAATAACTCAAGTGCAAACATGYCAGTGAAAAAGGAAAAACTGAAAGTTTCTAGCATTGCTTACCATCACCATTTTTAAAGATGATCCCTACAAGATCTCCTCCAAACATTTTGTTGTTGTACACTATCCAGAGAGGCTTCATTTTAGAATCCATATATCTACACTTCTCAACACTGGAAGAAAACATGACAGAAGTCTTAGTCAAATAGGAATAATTCACCTGAAATGATCTAAACATGGTTCAGAACATAAGAGAACAGGTAGACTTCCAGTCTGGAAGTACTTAAATGCTCTGTCTGCTTTCATTCTGCTGCTATGTCAGGAGCACTCACCAAGCTGTGAACACATTTGGTACATGTGGAATGTATTTGATASTGACTGGTGAATGTATCTCTACTTAAATCCAGCACCCTCATTTTCAGAGAAAATAGTTTTCTTTATATCCTTTCCCATGAATTTTTTGGCATTATATTTAAGTGCTGTGGAAAGTTTTAGTGGCCTTTGTGCATAWTGTTAAAAACAGARGTCAAGAATGCAGTCAAATTCACTKTTAGGYTTACATTTAAATATGTTGACTAAGACAGTATTAAGTTGCATGGTGGATCACAACAGCCTTCTAATTTGACTGATGCCTTAACCTCAGAAGATGCCCAGCAGAGCTTCTGTCCCTACAGGACAAGTTCCCTGTGGCAGCACGTGCTGAACAATGCAGCCAGAGAAGTTCAGACACAAATGTGTTCCTGCTCTACTGTTTCCATGCAAAGCTATGGTGAAATTGTGCTCATTCTCTACTTACTGCAGCTCTGAGAGTATAACAGAAGGATTCAGAGGAGACTGGAGGTCAGAAAGTGCTTCTCTGTAAGCATTYTGTTTCAAACACGTATGCATTGCATCTTTGCCTTTTGCTTTGCTTTGCTTCATGGCATTCAGCTTAATTAGACTATTTAAAGTCTTCATTTTATTGAGRGCTTCCACCTGAAAGAGATATTTTATCACTAGGTGTTACTGCTTTGATTTGAGATGTAAGATAATGTGAAATCCCATTTCACAACAAAACCAAGTATTAAATAATTCTRCAGCTTTTTAAAAATGGAAATAACGGATGGAAATTAAGTTGACCATGTTTCAGAAATACCATTTTCGTAATTAAGAGAGACACTAATGAGAGGAAAGCTCCTAAGTTTTGAGTCACTTTTAAAAGCATGACTTAACATTTCCAAAAAAATGAATGAAGCGTTTTAATGTATGACACATTAACACAAATTCCTTCTTCAAAGTACAATTTTTAGTTCCCTATTTCAACAAAGCATAGAACATAGGTGCCCCCTAGACATACAGAAGTAACAGAAATACTGATTATTTCATACTCTRACAAACTCAGACATTGCTGGAGATGAGCTGTGGATGCAGACACTTCATTGTTCAYGTTAAGTTGCATCCAGCAAGGAATGGCCATGTGACCACTTGCAGACAATTTTCACAGAACAAAGTCTTCAATGTGTGCCATTAAAATCCTGCTGAAGTCAGGCAGAACACAAAAGCTTTAATTGGCTAAGGTGTTAAAATCATASCATTKCAACTAAGCTAAGTTTTTACCTTAGAAGTGTGTAAAAAGTCAAGGCAATTATTTGCAATAATATAGGTGGGCTAAACTCCTTGTTTCCCTTCTGTTTTGGAAAGTTTTTTTACTGATCCAAAATCTCTAAGGAAAGTGGTGATGTAAATGTGTAACACTGACAGAGCAGAGCCCTTTGACAAACCTAGACAGCACATACAGCACATCCAACTTCTACATCTAAGCAACTTTTTGACCAAATAGCTCTTCTAACAATCAGCTGTGCCTGCACCAGTAAGATGCTGAGCAATGCACAGATTCTGTAGCAAACAGCAGCAATGTAACAATTATGAAAGCTCTTTTCTATACAAGGAAGCTTCAGGCTGACTTACAAGGTGCTGAGTCAAAACTCACCCCTCCCACAGCCTGAACCCTGCCAGGCAGGATGCTGTGGAAATTGTATGGAGTTTGATTATAAAACTGGGCAGTGGAGAGCTGCCAGGTCAGCCATCTGTCAAAACCAAAAGGGCTCTGCTTTTCCACTATTCTAGGAGCTGTACAAACATCAGTGACAAGGGAACAAAATGGAACCTGTGTTGTACAAACAGGAACTTTTTGAAGTATTTCTACTTTGAATTTCTTCCGTGTTTGCACAGTTGGGAATTTTTTTGCCCCTTCTTTGATTGTACTGACATTTGCTTCCTGTAAAGTGCACAAAAACTTTACTGACCTTACATCTATTGCTTAAAGCATTTCACCACCTACTCTTTTTATGATTTTGACAATGCTAATGAGCACATATGGAAGAGATGGTCTTTTCCACGTCCTGTGAGCTGCAGCAATAAAGAGCACAACAGAACATCCCTGTTCCAAAAGCTCCCAAATGGCAGTTTCAATGCAGACAAACACCACCACCAGTTACTCATCCACTGTGTGGATCTCTGAGGCCTGATACTGTAGATACTTTAACTCCAAAGAGAGATGAATTTTCCAATATTTTTAAGATCACATAAATTAACTCACTAAAACCACATTAGAGACTTCAAACATGATTTGTGAGTGTCYCTTAATGATCTGGTGATATAATTATTGGTGCTTTCAAAAGCAAACCTCTAGTACTTATTAGGGTATTTAAAAGCAAACATATCTCTCCTTTGTTCTCTCTTTTTGTGTGTGTGTGTGTGTGTGTAAATGAAAGACCTATATTAACACTAAAATGAGTATTTGGGTAATTTGCAATACCTTTTAACAAAAGCAAAAGCTGCAGGAAGTAGTCCTGAAGTAATCTAGGTAAAATGTAGAACAAGCTACCCTTACAGGGAGAAAAATTTGAAATGCACAGAAGCTCTTCTTCAGTTAATCCAGAGTTTCTTGTGTCCAGAATACACAGACAGTGCTGAAGGTGTCTCATGGGTCTTAGAGCMCTGTAAAACCAGCTCCCTGAGGCCCCACAGCCCTGGCTGCCTTCTGTGCCACGGAGGCTGCTCCATCACTCAACCCTTTTAATTCCCTGTCTCACTCACGCCTCCTTCTCCTCCACACTGCCCAACTTTGCCAAGGCAGCCAATACCCCCCTCAGGAGCAATGGAGTAAGGATGGGAGTTCCAGGCTTGGCTAGGATGACAGGAAAGGGAAGGGCAGTCCCTACCTGTTTAGCCAGCACCTTCATGTGAGCCACGCTGCCCCTGCAGTAAGCCTCCAGGATCAGCCCAAACTGCACCGACACGGCGGGGATGTGAACCTCCGACCTGCCGGGGAAAAGCTGCTCAGCAGAGCACAGCACCCACACAACTGCATCCTGCCAGCCACCCAAACACCCAGAACAAACACAAACCCCAGAACAAACAGTAAAACAGCTCATGGGCACATCAAACATTGAAACACCTCATGGTCATGTAGCTGAAACTAGCCAGGTTTCCTGTGAGATGCTAGAAGCCCTCTGTGCTGGAGACAACAAGGACAGGCCACTTTGGATACAGGATCCTTGTTTCCAGCCCAGGACTGCTCTGGGGGCAGCAGGGCTCATGCCCAGAGGTGCTGACTGAATATCTGCTTCAGGACCCCCTTTTATTCAGAGCAGCTCTGAGAAGTCACTGAAGGGCTGACTTCAAACCACACATTCTCCAATCTTTGTAAGGGAAAAGCCCAATTTGCCTGAAGGAGAACACTTTGAAACAAACCACTGAACTTTGTATCAGAGCCAATTATCCTCCAAAACAATTTCATGTAACACTTGCTCTTTTTAGCTAGAAATATTAAAATTAATTGTGTTCTAAAGATARAATCAACCTATCCAGCCTATTCCAGTCCATTCTAGAAGGCTTTTGCCACTCATGAAACTGCTCATCAAAAGTAGCAAGAATACACAGAACAGCTTTTACTTTCTGTTAGACTTGCAACAATAATAATTTTTCCCAACTGTGAGGTATAAATATTGTGCTTTTACTGCACCCACAGCCAAAACAAACACTAGGGGTATTTACAAACCTAACTCATCAGGTAGTCAGAGCTGAATGCAGTTTGGAATACTTTCATCCAAGGATAGATTACAGACCACTCTAATTTATTTTTAATGAGAGGTCTGATCCATAGATGCCAAAAATAAATAAATGGAGTTGTGGGYATTATGATAATGGCTCATTTAGAAAAATCCTCAAGAAATCATATTTGAAAGCCCAATCAGGCTCAATAGCTTCAGAAAGATGAAAGGAAAATCTCCCACCTCAGGTGCCAGAACAACATCTGCCCTATTCTCCGATTGCCGAGTGCTCTTTCCAGAAGAAACCTGGAGAGTGCACAATCCAGAAAAGGCTCATACTTCAGGACTTGCACAAGTTGGAGAAGATACTGGGAGAGCTCTTCATCACTAGAATGAGGTACATAAAAGCAGTTAGTAAGAGAGTAGCTAGATTAGTGGTATTTCAGAAATTCAGGTGCATATGACAAACAGAAGAATTACAGGATTTGGTTCAATACCAAGAGTCTCCCAATTTTTCCATCACACAGAGAAGRACAACACACAGCTTAGTGTAACTTCCAGAAGGAAGTAATTCCAGATGCATTCTTAGGAYAGAATTCTAAGCAGCCAAATTCCTTGTTTGGATTTGAAAGAAGTCAAAATAATTTATTTGTTTTACCCCAACTGTCTATCCTTGACCATTAGAAATTACTCACTAAACTATTCACCACAGAGAATTCAGCATTCAAGGACAGGAAATGTGCAGTAATGATAATGTTACACAAGTCCTGCCCTAGGTTACAGAGGAAAGCAAATGAAACGCAATAATGGAAGAACTGCAGAGAATGAAGAACTCTGTGAATCAAAACCAAATCAGTAATTCTCTGATTATTTACTGCATGCTGCAGCTCACATTCCTATTAAATGGTACAGCAGAGTGGAGGTGGCTGGGTGCCAGGTGTTACAGTACTTGACTCAGGAATATTTCTCCCTTTGTTATGAAAACTCTCAGAGTTTCTCACTCCCCTTGCCCAAGAAAGGGATGAACACCCARTCCTCTCTGGGACAAAGGTGCACTGGTGTTCTCTTCCAACACGGAAAATAATCATAATTCCCTACCAGGTGTCAGAATAAGGTGGTTTTATTTAGCCACCAGTGAGCCTACCCAGAAATGAGACTGCTTTATTTGGCCACCTATTCACGGCAGGCAGTGTGTTCAGCTCCTTCCTCTTGGGCTTCTTTTGTCCTGTGAGCAAAAAGAATGAAGTTTGGTACCCCAGAAAGCCTCACCTACCTCATCTGCCTCAAACAGCCCACTGCATATTCCCTGACATACTGGTCAGGGTAGTTGAAATCCAGCAGCTCCAAAGCCTCCCTGGGCAGCAGCTTGGGCCAGATCTGCAGGAGGGCCTGGAGCTGTTCCAAAAAAAAGGTGACAGGTAAGGACACAGGTGGGTCTCACAGCTCATAAAGGCACTCAAATGATTTAACAGAAGATGGTGACCAGCTGCCATGGGATGGGGGGGGGTGTAAAAAGGAGAGAAATCATTTGGGGTAACTGGGCCCACTTTTCATCATGTTTCTTACTCTTTAAAACGATGCAGATTATTTTCAGTCTGAAAAACCCATTTCTTCACATGTAGACACAATGCACAGTAAATGAAAATTAGGCAACACCTGATATGTGTGGTTTAAAAACAGACATTCAATAAAAATAAGAGGTTTTGTAAGTGCTYTCATAAATATATAAYCATTTTGCTAACAGTGAAAGTTTTCTACTAAGGATAAAAAAAAAGGTTTTGTTGAGAGAGAGCWTTCTTTACCAAAAATATTTGACGACCTCAACTGATAGAGCCTTTTTGAACATTCACTATATTAATGAGCTTAAATTGGAAAAAAATAGTCAGGTTAGGTATGAAAACAAATAAAGAATCTCTAGACTGATGCAATAATGTGCTGGAAAAAAAATTACAGAATACAGTGATGCATAACTTTGGACTACCAAAAAGAACAACATTTCGAGGCCTCACAAAATAAACTGATTTTATTGCATTGTTATGAAGCTCATTGCTACCTGCTGAGAGCAATATGTATAGACTTGTATCACTGAAACAGTGCACTATAGATACAAATAAACACTTTAATGTACATTAATATAAATGCATATTAGTATAAATTCAGTGTATCAACAGCACAAGATGTTTCTTTCTGTAGGAACAAGTCATGATAATAACACCATTCCCTACAAATTAGATTATACAGGTTATTTTCTATTTCARTAGCAACTTATAAAAGCTGAATAATTAGGAAGATCTTGTTTTTCTCCTGATTTCATAATGACTTACAGCAGTGAAAAACCTTTATTTCTACTCTGTCACCCATCAACTCCTGCTTCCAGTTCCAGTAGGACAAACAGGAGTTCACATTCTCAGCCCACATTTAACAGGCATGTTCATAACACCATTTATACACCTTGGGGGCAGATCCTGAACTGAGTCATCATTTTTGTGACATTCAGAAGGCAAGAAATGGGCATGAATCACATCACAAAGCCAGGGCTGTGCTGAAACTCCACAAGTGGAGGAAAGGATCAGCTAAGCCATGGGCAAATACAGSTATGGACACRTGATGTAAAGTAAAACTAAAGCTGTTTTAAACATAGATGTCACWTTCCCACAGAAAAATACCCTCARAAATACACTCAAAAATCTACTGACYCAGCAAGGATCAAGRTGCCAGTCCTGACTGCAGCCACCAACATTTCCATAGCAGCAGCTGGCACTGAAACTCTGCAGGCAATATAACCCTGAGCACATATTTAATACACAAGGCAGACACTGAAAATGCAAACAGCAGCTCTGCTTGTCAGTCACAGACTCCAAAACAAAACTATCAGGATTTCTACACAATCTACTGTAAATCAGGGGCAGAACCAGCAAAAATATGGAGGTATTTTGTTAATACTAAATGACTGAAATGGAGAAACTGAAATAGTCTGAAAAGATGAGCTTATGTGGCCCCACATGCCTCATACATCAGGCAGTGAAAGTCATGGTCCACAGCACGTACATTTACTGGGAGGAAGATSTGAAAATACAGAGCTCCTCCCTTTGCTGAAATCATTGCACAGGTGGTTACAATGAGAATGAACAATGCATGTTTCAGAGAAAACTTGAATTTGGCCTTGGTGTATCAATACTTTTTTCTGTAAAGAAATAACCACAATTTCTTTCCTAAGGAGACTGTATGAGACAATACAATTAAGCACAGGCCAGTGTTTTTATTTCAATTATTTTCAGTATTTCAGTTGTCCTTTCTCTACTTCTCATTAATGATGGTGTCACTTCACTGAAAGCAAGTGGATTTTTTAAAAAAAAAAAAATTAATTTTTTTGTTTTAATCCTGCTTTGAGAATAAATACTGCCTGAGAATTCTCATAACAAGATTTGCCCCTCTGCTACTCTGCTGAGCAGGGAGGTTATGGCAGCAGTAACAGCAATTCCTGCAGTGCAACCATTCTGCTAAAATCCTGCAAATCCAACGAGGGCTTGGTAAATAATGGTAAATAATTCAGGAAAGCTGCTTGAATCCACTGAACATAACTTCAGGGACCACTGAACTAACAGATCAAAGATAATTACAATCAAATACAAGAGAGTCCACTTCTAAAAGAGCCTTACTATTTTTAAGCTGCATTAAATAAAAACAGGAATATAGTYATTAAGTCCATTTGCTTACAAACACCTAGTGTTTGATTGCTTTTTCTTATAAACAGCTGATGTTTTGTTGTTTCTTTAAATTTTGTTGCTTTGTTGTATTGTGTTAGGGGTTTCTTGAACTTCTTTCTTGAAGTGTCAAGACTTACTGAAATACATCTAAAAATGGGCATTAAAACAACTTTTGGTACAACAGCATGCACATTGYAGCAGACAACTACAGCTAGYACAGCAAGTATTTCATTTTAAGGGSAAGTARATTATAAATCCTGATCATTTTGGAWTTCCTAAAATGAATGAGGCTGTCTTGCCTTACCTGAAAAGGCAAATCATTAGGAGTACTGACATGTCTATGTATTACAGAAATATTCAGCATGTTTAAGGTAAGATCTCATTTTTCAGAGACTCTCCAAGCAGCCAAAACCAATATTATGATACAAACTGCACTACTGTCCATAGATAAGCAAACATAAATACTATATTCCTTCCAGAAAGTACACAGTAACAAGACAACAACATATTTTCAGCCATCTGTTTAAATAAAAAGTTTTATGCAAATATAATATTTAATGTTTCCAAGTGTAAAGAACTTTGAGCTGTCAGCTAATATYCATACTCCAAATAAGTTTTCAAAACTGCCACCAAGGGCCATATTTTAAAGCCCCAGAACTCAGAATGCCTTTTCCTTCACATATTTTAAGGTGCAAACAACTGCCTGCTTGTATTTCTACAGYTTTGATTTCCAGATAACTTTGAATAATGAACAATAAATTCAGAAGTAATGGAACTACTAAGGAATGGGATTCTTGCACGTGAAAGAACACAAGTGAGCAAGGAATGTGTGGGTGCTCCATTTTAGTGTTCATGGCACAGACAAGGAGCTGGGATGAAATTCCATTTATTTTCAGAAGTTCACAAAACTTACACATCTAGCTGGGAGGAAGGATGTAGCAGAAAATGAACTCTCTGCTGGAGCACACTAAGAGCCTGACTGGATAATCACAAAAATCATATAATGGATAGACAGAAGATGGATTTTCATGGAGTGGYTGCCTTTTCTTCCAAGAACACATAGCTTGTAACAGGTGAAGGTCAGAATACTAAGGGGCAATAGAGTTTTCTACCATCAGTCATAATCCTTCACAGCAAATGCTTTTTAGCTCTAAGTTTATAAAAATCAAAAAAGGTAGTTGAAAATTTTTTTAAATTAGACTTGGGGAAAGACATGAACATTATCTCAGTGTAGTGGTCTGCAAGAAGGTGAGCATCATTTATATCTGAATTCTGTCAGGAAGACCAGAACAACATCAGTGCTTGGTAACTTGGGCCAGACTTCATAGTCTGGCTCAAACTTCACTGTACACAATCTGACTAAAACCTTTCCATTCCAATCCAGAAACCTGTTGCTTTATTATTTTTAAAACCAGTCTATCAAGCAGGGATGGTCTTACTATGAGCTCATATAATTTTTCCTGTATTAAAGTTCAACCTATTCTCAAAAAGTGCCCCAAGAGTTGGATTCCATTTGAGTAAATACAGCAAAAGGCAGCAACACCAACTTCTTTACAGTGTAGTGAAATAACCTTGCACATCTGTGCAGCAAATGAACCAATTTTACTGAAAATGCACCTTGTATCAMAGCACCAGCCTCACGTCCTTAAAAGTTATTTTAAAGAGACTATTTGGTCAAAGAGACAGGATGGGAATGATGTGTTTTGTAGCACTGGTGGATCTCATATCTGTCTGCCATGGTGAGTTTTAATTACCCAGTCTGAGATCTGGATTTTATAGTATTTGAGCAGCTTAATTTTCACAAGCAGTTTTATTTCAGATCTTGATTTACAGAGGTTTTTTTTTAGAATAGCCTTATAAAAAACATTCTTGCTGTGAGGGTGGTCAAGCACTGGACTTTTTTGCCCCGAGTCTGGGGAGTCTCCACTGGTGGAGGTACTCCCAACTCAACTGGACACAGCCCAGCCCAGGCTGACCATGCTGGAGCACGGGGCTGCACTGGATGGGTCTGGGAAATTCTTGCTTTTAGCATCAAATTTGAGCACAAGGTTTTAACATCAGCCTGTGTAAATATCCACTGTGCTTTTCTTATCATTCAGAGGACCCCTGAAATGCATTGTGGTTTTGGTTTATGGAGCTTTTTTTGAGAGAATAAGTTCTTTACGTGTCCAGGCTGCAGAAGTTGGACAAAGAGCTCCAGCTTGCACAACAGCAMCATTTCAAACTGGCTACACTTGGGAGAGAAATACTATTTTCTGATGATTTAATTGAAGCTTTTTTCCCCACCAGCATTGTCTTTTCCCTTACCTGAGCAACATCTTCAAGTTTGTTCCACTTTAAAGAGAGCAGCAGTTTTGGCAACGATTGTGGGAAATTTTCACGACAGTCATATCGCAAAGTCCAAATGAGATCCATTTCATTTTCACAAAGCTGAGATAAAGGATCTCTTTCCATTATATCTTTTAGCACAACATAAAACTTCTTACCACCTCGACCCTAGGAAATGAGACATGTATAATGTGATAAATTCAGTAAGAGTCTGGTATGGTACCTCAAATACCAGCAACCCTACAGCAGAAAGAACATCAGATAAAAACTCATGAAACACAGGGAAATGACCACTGTGCCTTTCTTTCAGATTCCTTACTGTAGACACTGTAAGTAACAGATTCCAAATGCAGTGTGCAGAACTTTCTGAAAAAATAACTCAACTTTAGAGTTAAGGACGCTAGATGGCAATATTTCTGTTTTCCAACTCCAACATGGAGCACTCTCGTTTAGGATGCATATACTTTCTTCTTCTATTTTTCAAATGAGCAAATTTAGATAATTCTAATAATTTTTTCTCATAAGCAATAAAAAATACTTTTGCAACAATCAAAAGAAAACACATTTGCCAAGTAGACATACATTTATTTTGGTCTTCTAGTCCTAAATTGTTTTTCAGCTCAAATGTAAATCTTAGCTGTCTTCCAAATCCAGAGTATGTAAAGCTTTTTGACAAAATATAGACAAGTCCAAACTATACTGGGAAAAGCAGATATATATCTGAATTCTAAAGCAGTTCATCAAAGTGAATTATATAAGAAAACAGAGCCAGTAGAATTGCTATTTGAGCAGTTGACTTATTTATTTCTAGACTGATGCAGAAGTTAAGAACCAAATAAACCCAGAAAATTAATTATAAAATAGTCTTTAGATGATGCTCACCGCCATTGCAGCATTGTCACTGTTTCTTGCAATCTCAGCTGCCTTTTCAAGTATCTGCAAGAAGTTGGTTTTAAATACATTAGATTTAACCCCAAATGTGACCAYATTGCTAGAATAAGCATTACATAARCTAAGCAGATAAGGAAATGTTGCTATCTTTTAGGTAGTTGTGTATATCCAGTGGTATAACATGGACTTGTGTGCAGTGCCCCTTTCTCACCTGCAGGACCAGGGAGATCAGGAACAGCAGTGCTTAGGATGACCTCCATTATTTCCTTTTTCATCACTCCTAGGCTAAATTAAACAGCCTTCCTGATGACATCTTGCTTTCTGTTTCTGCATTTCCTCCTTATTTTTCACCACAGCAAATCAGTTCCTCGGCTCTAAGTTACCCTTTGCTTTCTCACCTCTACTTGTGCAGTTTCCAAGGGCACTGTTTCCATGCCCATGGATCCACGTTTCTAGCCCTCAACCCCAGTAAGAACCCACAAGCCCAGTCCTTTCACCGTGCTCTCAGACTGCCCATATGATCTCAGTCAGTGTGTCCATGTACTTCTCTAGATCTTGGATCTCCTCTCCTTTTTTTTTTTTTTTTGAACATTTGACTTGGTTTTTGAAGTTCAGGCAATAACCCATAATGGAGAATTAAGTCTAGAAGTAAATGCAGTTCTTCAAAGTGCATTCTGCACATTACTGCAACCAAGCCAGGTGTTACAATGCTGAAGTGGCCAGGTATGTCTGTCTACAGCTGTCAGATGCTGCTGCTTCAAGGAACAAATCATGAAATAAAATCTAAATAAAGAAAAAAGTCTGAAGAACTCCAACATCTCATTTCCCTGAGAGCTCTGCCTCTCCTGTCACCCAGGAATACAACAGCACCCCAGCTGGTCTGGGAGTCACAGGCCCATCAAGATTTGTGCTGTCTTTACTGAGASAACATAAGAAACAACAAAAGACTGCAATAATCAGAGCATAAATACCCAGCAGCTAAAATCCCTAGAAAGGCATCCTAACTTGTTTTATTTCTTTTCTCTGTATGAAACTCTCATTAATATCATGTATTACATCTGCTACTTGGCTACAAAGCTTATTTACATACTGTGTGTGAAAACATGCATAAACAAAACCACAGTGTCCTAATTCTATGTTTGATTCTCTCCTCCCCCTGCTTTGCAGAGTTTCTCTGTGAGCAAATAAATTTTCAAAGTCTTTGCAAGTCCAGCTTTGTTCGMGTGAACCCGAGCCCCACGATGTGCCTGCAGCACTGGCCATGGCCCAGACCCACACATGGCTCTTGTCTCAGACAAGTTTCTTATCCCTGCTCCAGGCTCTTTTGCTCCCTCAGCCCCCAAAAAGTTCCTCACTGTGCAAGCAGCATTGCACAGCTCGCTGTGCAAGCAGGTTGATGAGATGATTGAAAAGATTAATCTATTTTTGCACATTATGTTTCTCAAAACACAAATCTGGCATCTCATTCTTTGTTTTCTTGGCAGAAACCAGCAACAACACTGGGAAAATGAGAAGCAGCCATAGAACAAGCAAGTCTCAGCTGGAGCATTGTAAGAGACAGATCCTCAGCTGATGTAACTCCAGCAGCTGCAACATCACTCCTCATTCAACAGAACCTTCACCAAGAGAATCTTTAGGAGATTGAGTTGAATGAAGCTGAAAGTCACAAGGGATGAAGACCATTAGACCCAACCTTAATGTCACTACACTCTGTCTCACCCAGTAAAATCAGCCCAGGGTTTTAACTTCCTGAGAACTTGGTATTGCAGRGACAAAGAAAAGAAACACCAGAGCCAGAACAAATATGTGATTACTAAAGAGACACACTTTTACTTAGTCTGTCTAATTTGTACATTCTTTTTTTTTTTCTTTAAAAATTAAATACCCATAAGTGYAATGAGCAAAAAACTTAAAGCAATACCAAAACTGGATAAAATATGTCCACTATGAAGCATTAACTGGTCAGCCATAAATAAACAGCAATTGGTCAGTACTGGTTTAGCTCTTACTGCATTTCCTATGCTGTTTGAATAAAAGAAAAAGTACTGTGATGACAAGGAATGGGAAACACTATTAACCCCAACTGAAACAAAAGAAATGCTATCTTATTTGATTTCATTTTTATGAACCTTAAATCCCAAATCTGCCTTTGAACAAGATGCTAAAACTTGGTAATTTCAGACTTTTTGTTCACGCCTCTTGAAGGTGCAAAATCCTCCAAAAAGAAAAAGAAGTAATTTCTCTAGGTTGTTACTGACTTTCCCCAAACCAAAATTCAGACTAACGTGTACATGAGTTAAGCCTGACTTTTATAATGTATAATTAGCAGTCTGTTTTAAGACTTTTAAAATGTATAATTAGCAGTCTGTTTTAAGACTTATTTCATTACTTGTTTCCAGGACTTAGCCTTTTTTGCTAGTTTCTAAACAATTTTCCATCTATCCTTCACACTACAGAAATAACCATGTGTTATTCCAAATATACACTTCCTTTCTAGACAGATTCTTATCTTCATCTGTGGAAAACTGCAGGGTCACTTCAGTGGATTTAGTCCAAGAGCAGACCTTCAGAAATCCCTTTGCACACAGTGTTAAGAGTCCATTTATCCTTTAAAGGACTTGAGCTCACAGGGCAGTGCCCCAAAGAGTGCCTAACACACATTTGTACCAAGAGAGAACAGATCTTTATAGATCACAGGCAAGAACAGTTTGAAGGTTTTCAGAATAGCTGATAAATTTAGCTTTCTGTAAAACCATTCATACGGGAAACTGATTTGCTTTTGACCTTCAAAAGACCATGTACAGACCACTTTTAAAAGTGTACATCTTCAAAACAGACCCTGAAGTCAAGCACTGCCACTCATGCAGTGCAAGTTTAACAAACTGAAATACAGTGACTAAAAGGCAGGAAAAGGGGAATTCAYTGGAAAAGGCAGTGTTGAAAGGAAAGAAAAACCAGCTATTTCCACATAAGCATTCATGATTGCTCTTTAGGTCATCCCTTACCTTATCAAAGGGAGGGTAATTAATGGGCTGTTTTGAATATTCCTGAAATCTAATGTGCAAAGCTGTTGCATTTTCAGTGTAAGGGTTGGTCTGGACGGTTCCCATGGGATTCAACATTTCTTCAAGTTCATCTGAAACACAGACAGAACAGGCCAGCATGCAGTAAGAAATCACTTCCTTATAAAATGGACAGAGCATGTTCTGCTGCACAGCACTTTCAGTGCAATGCTCTGTATTTCCAACATAAACCACCTCCTGCATTCCCAAATGTTGGATTATCACCCCATGAGAAACTGATTTCCTTAAGGAAACATAATAGTCCAGGGAAGCTGAGCTATCCCTACACTGAAACAAATCCCAGTGAGATCTGCAGCTTCTGCAAAGCAGGACACACCCTCTGGATCAAATGGAGAGCAGAGCTTCAGGCCAGCCCGGCTGGGACAGTGCTCCTCAGGATGGGATCAGAGTGACATGAGGCTCCACACACTCCCACTAATTGACCTCAATATCAGGAAACAAGACAAAACTCCAATTTACAATTTTTGCTGATGCAAATATTWCCACTTACATTATAATTGATCTATTCAATTTGGGGTGCAAGGCACAGGGACCAAATGAAACCTAAACTGTACCTTAAAAGCAAGTAAGACCAGATATAAACATGCATCTATTTTATGTTGTTTTCCTTCCATAACAGATGAAACTTTTAGAACACTACTTCTTGCTCTTCCTCTTTCCTGCTAAACGATACTTTCAGGAAAGAGATTAAAATGTTGTATATATATCCACATAAAAATTACAAGTATAAAGAGATTATTACAAGTGATCTGAACATGCATACAGTAAAGATTCTGTTCTTGCACCCACTCTTTCCCACAGCCAAAGYCCAAATCTGAAAAGCTGAGATTTACCAGGAAATGATGACCAGCTGTGCAGTACCAGTTCTCCATTCCTCAAGTGTCCTTTATAATCAAACACCATGGTATTTACCCAGGCTACAGGATAATGCTGCCAAAGGAAAGAATTGTTATATGGAAATGAAGATGCCAGCAAATGTCACTATACAGAAAACACTGCAAATACATAAAATTAGGAGGATGGCTTGGAGTTTTTTTTCAAATGGTAATACCTTTCAAAAACGAAATTAATCACTGAGAAGTATCAAAAGTTTTCATACCAAGATGTGCAATTCTTAATACATACACTGCTTTTAATACCTTTCCATTTTGCATTCTTGAGCACAAGTGAGGACAAGGAAAGATTTCTGGATGCTCATTTTGATATAATTAGGAGGTCACTCAAGAAAAACAAATGAGATAATTACCACTTTTCCTGCTTTCCTAATGGTTTGGTATTTGGAAGGATTCATTGCCTTGGTGGACTTTTTAGTTTTCATCTTATCCATGACAGCATAAACAGCAAAGCAGAGCCTTGCCATCCTTGGCAGATCACAGACATTGATTTCAAACTCCAGCACTTCATTCCAAACGTGGTCACTTCTCCCAGATATTTCTGTGCTCACAATTGTTTTACAAAGGAGCTCTGTGCCATGGAAAAGACCAGCCCTAACATGAACCTGTCATAAAGAAATGAGAGATTTTAAGATTGTCACAGAACCTACAGAATTCTGCATAGAATAATACACAGAACATACATACATACATATTAATTCCATCAAACAAACAACTAAGCACAGTGAAGAAGTTAAGACTGATTTTCTGAATACAAATTAAAATCTCCAGGTAGAACTAATTTGTGCTTCTAAATGAGAAATGTTTGGGGGTTTTTTCAGCTTAAGAAAAAACTCACTTTTTACTTAAACTATTTCTAAAAATGTATAGAGGGAACACAGCTGACCCTAAATCAGGAGTCACCTGTAGTAATAATAACAATGCACAAGATTTCCAGGGTTTGTTTTGTCTTTAGTACCCAGGAACCAACAAAACCAGGTAGCTTGAACAATTAAAATAAGGATCAGGAAAGGAGAAGGACAACTAGACAAAGAAGCTGGAGTTACTGGCACTGAAATTAAACTCATTACATGTCAATGCTAAGATGYTTTCTGTTCTTTCTTCATTTTTCTGTTTCATTTCTACATTTCTGTTCCATAACACATATACACAGAAAACTGCAGAGTGAAATGTGCCAACTTCTTTCAGGTGGCCTTCCAAAATATCAGTGAGAGAGAGACACAGAGAGAAAAACCCACAAATGTAATCTTTTGGCTCAACACCAAAAAGAAATCCTCAATGTTAAATGTGTAAAAGTGATCTGATGTTTCAGGCTCCCTCTGCTCCTGAATCAACCTTCCCCACATTCCCTTTAAGCTATCATATCACTGCTGAGCACTGCAAGGCAAAGAGAGATATTAAATTTGGTAGTGGCTTTGGGTAAAAAAATAATTCACCTCTTTAATTCTATGACTTCTGATCCTGTTAATGTAAGGGTTTGAACCCTAATTTTTTTTCTTTTCATTCCGACATGCCCCTTTTTGAATGAAATGGTGTGTACTGATGGGGTGGCCAAAGACCAAGAGAAAAGAAAAGCAATTTTCAATATCATGTATTTGGAAAATGGGGTGTTGGACTGCTGGGTGAGGTCACTTGTGCCCCAGGTGGATGTCCCCAACACAGCTCACACTGGGGCAGTGCTACCCAGCTGACAAATGTTTTGTTCCCCACTACAAACACTGCATTTGTGAACCTTGGTGGTGGGTTCAGCAGAAATGGATGARTATTGGCTTATCCACAGCACAGTGGGGCTAAAGGAACAATGGCAGTGAATTAAACAGCCTTAGAATCAGGACTGGAAAACAAATGCAAAATTGTCACTATTGAGAGTGTAACACTGTAGACAAACAAGGCAGGGAAGCATGCACAGGTTTGCAGGGTCACTGCATTTGTTCCTGTCCTAGGTTACCCACGGGACTTGTAATTTTTCAACACTGAAAAGCATTCAAAATACTAAACAACATTTAGATAGTGCCCACAGGTGCCAGTATGAAAAAACTGCCYGTTTTTCCTATTTCTTCTCAAGCTTAGAAAAGACTTTGATTGTTTTYCCCCTAAAAGCATACTGAAATTAACCAAAAGTCACTTTTCTAAGCATGAAAAAACCCACCCTAGAAACTCCTGACAGCTATGTTCCTTCCAGAATCCACCAGCTCTTTTATCTTTCCTTTTAAAAACTTAAGGGTCTACAGAGGAGGGTTAAGAAGATATTGGAACTAGCTAAATAATGGTTTAGACAAAAAAGAGGAAAACATYTGATTTTGTAGCCATCAACTTCCACAATCACAGTGTCTCAGGTATTAAAATGTAACTGTGGCTCATTTATCTGTAATGTAGAACTTTTTGGTGTTGACCAAAATATAGGATTGTTAATTTACAAGGAGGTTGTAACAACAGTTTTGAAAGAAAAAAATGCACCGAGTACCCTGAATATAACATGAGAACAGAAAATATCAATGGTTAACTAGGTATCTTCCTTGTCTACAGGATTGGCTACACAATTCACTGATTTCTGAACAAAATAAAGGAGTTTAATGTTGTTCTACCTCACAGGCAAGTGTTTTGTAAGGCATTGAAGTAGCTGAGCAATAAATTCCCATGTGTTAACAACTTGTGGTCTGTATAGCAGTCAGTAGCCCAGTCATGTATATTTTTACAGGAAATGATACTCCAGCTTTCTTTGTGTTCCTCATGTGTAGAAAATAAAAGACAGATTGTATAGAAGCACACAGCTCAAGTTTAGACATACAGAATATATTCAGGRCTACTAAAATACCCTGTTGCACTTTAAAACATTTAATATTTAATTTACTTGTGCAAGGTGTTTATGACAATCTATTTAAAATAAGCTCATTTCACACCACTATCAGCACTTTAGAGAAACCATGTTTTAAAAAAATGAAATACCAATGAATACTTATATCACACTGCCACAATGATTTCAATGCTCCAATGCACATATCCAGCTTCAGACAATAAAGGAATATTTTAGCAATAAAGCCAGATTTTGACCAATGCTACCAATGCAATTGGGAATAATTAAAAATGCTGAAATCTGTATGATTTTGAGTTCACTTAGCATTAAAATCATTAAAACAATGAACAGAATGTCTTCTGACACCAGACACAGTTACTTACTTTGGCATTTTCTTCTGTGTTTAGCTTATTGCCCTTTAATAGAATAATCTTGAAAGGGTTGGAAATATCCCACACACTCTGAGAAGAGAAACAAAGATACAAGTTCACTCTTCACCACTGTAACATTGAGACCTACTTTGCAAGCCAAGCATTTTAAGCAAAAATATCAAATACAAAGGAAAAAAAGTGCAGTTGAAAATATAAATCTGAAATCTTCAAAGATAAATTGGTCATCATAGCTACAAGAGGAGACAAAGTAAAAACTCAGTAAAAACTCAAACAAGGCTAAAGAAAAGAGATGAGAACATACATCATGTACTACATCCTGACAATTCCAAATTTATTGTTCATTCTGAATAACTCCAGAGTGTGTAATAGAGCAAAGACCTGTCCACATTTATGTTTCTGAGGTAAATCTGCCAAGCAAGAGGAGGCTCTGAGTTGACCCAGGTGACCTCCACTGGAGCACAGCAGTCACAGCACAAACCCCAGGCACGGTGATTTATGTGCCACGAGTCACTGCTCCCTTTGGGTATCAGACATTCTCCCCACCAACTCACAGTTGTTGCTCTTTTTTTTGGTGGCAGAGGAAGAGGAAGGCTGGAGGATTTTCGGTTTATGGCAGCTTCTATGGCAATCATCTCCTGCTCACACATCTTCTTTATGGTGCAGCACTCCACCAGGGTCAGCTGGGGAAGGGTCCTGCTCATCACACAGTTGCGGATATACTGAAAGCCCAGGGAAAGCAGCTGTTAGCAGCCAGCAGRATATTCCTACAGCAACTTCCAAACCACAGAAACAAAGAGCTCATTCCAGAGCTACAAAGGGAATGGTGCTCATATGTTTTACCACTGCAGAGGGCTGCAGACACGAGGAGGGGGATGTTAATGTTCAGTAATGGGATAGGAGGGATGGGAGGAAGCACCTTTGGCCAAGGCAGCAGGGAATTGTTATACCAAGTTCCAAAACTCTTGTGTACCTGGAACTGAATTAATGGGTGATCACCAAAGACATATTCCAGCCTTCCACTAACTTGCAGCACATAATCAGCAGGATCAACTTCCTCATCTTCTTTTCCATGGATAGTCAAACGTTTTCGGATTGCCAGCTCGTTCAGCTTGATGGGATTCATGTTAGGAGACACCTGGAAACTAAACACATCCTAACAAAACACAAACAGGGATAATGAAGGTCAAACTTGTCTTAGGCAGACAAACAAGGCTAAAATTGTAGCACACATAAAAAACAGGTGGAAATAATACCTGTTAAATCCAGACTATTTTAACAGTTAGAGTCTGTATGTTTACGGCAAACAAAATTACAAACRCTCTAAAAGCTGTAAGATGTTAATTCCCGAAGTTTTATATTATCAGAAGTACTTTTAAAAACCATAGGTCTTCATTTGATTTAGCAGTGAATTAAAGACTGCTAGAGCAATGTWTTGATCTAGAAGGTTGTATTTTGAAATGTTGAATGAGGGAGACAATAAGTCATGATGCGTTTCAAAGTATTGCAGTACTAGAGGTGTTAATTTTTCATCTTTCTGGCCACTAGCAAGTTATCCTCTTTCTAAGGTCCACTGAACTCAGAAGAAAAAGCTTCAAGTAAGAAAGCAGAAGAAACTGTGAATGTAATTTATGTAGAAAACCACCACCACATTGGGAGGAGAGCAGAAAAGAGGAGTAGTGGCCAATACCTGTAGCACTCTGAACACAATATGGAAAGACTGCATTTTTTTAAGAAAGTTTCTAATCAAAACCCTTAGAGGCTATCAACCTATTTCCAAAGTATCTSTACTTTTAATGTGTTCTAAAAAGATAAAGGTAAGAAGGTACTCCCTTTTGTAAATTAAAAAAGAGGTTTAAATTAATTTCAAGTTCCTAAAGTACTAGATCTTCTGTGAAATCTTTGATCTCCCTTCATCTACCACATTATGCTTTATACAGTTTTATTTGCAAAGGTTGATTCAGGAGGTACTGGGRTTTTGTTGCTTTATTTTTTTCAAGTTTTTTTTATTTTTTTATTTRCATGCCCAATTCTGAAGATGTGAGCACCCTAAACCCAGTTATTGRCAAATGTGTTGTCAGTGTTGTCTGCTTAGATTCTTTTGACTTGTGCTTTATTTATATAGACTGGTAAGGAGCCAAGCTGCCCCAAWGGAACAAGCAAACTCTGCAGAGTCACAGCAAGTTAATTCTGTGTTTTCTCAGTTTTTGCCTGGTTCACAACAGCTTCCCCCTTTCAGAAAGCTGCCCCAATGTGAAGGCTTTCTCCTCCTGCCACAACTGCTAGTGGCAGACAGGGAATAACACTTTTGCTTCTCAGGAAGCTGGTGCTCTCTGACAGCTGCCTTGCTCCCCAGATGATCTTAACAGACATGTCACAGAGATGGGGAGCAGTCTCTCCTGCTCCAGAGACAACCATGAAGCCCTTACAGCTCACCCACACCTTCCAGACAAAAAACTACTTCAATATTTCCTTCTCTCTATCTTGCAGCTGCAAGAATTGACAGAACAGTCCCCACACCTTCCTCTCTTACTCTCCTGGGATGACTCCAGTGCTCAGTGCAAGCAGTAAAGTCTGGAAGTTCACTGCTCTAAAAAGCAGCTCAGATTTGAACTGTTAATAGCTCTGAAGGTCAGAGCTGGCAGCAGAAGCATTTGAAACATTTGAAATGTCAGCAGCCTAAGCTATTATAGTGGCAGGCAAATACATTCTGCACCAGCAAGAACTTTTGCACTGCTTTTGTCCTGTCAGCATAGGCATATAGATGTAGTATTTAATCAAGGGCTGAAGATAATCTCACTCCTGGACAACACAAATTCTCTTTTAAGCTGAAGAGGACTGGAAAATGTTTTGTCATAAAACACCTATGCATCCAACATCAGCTGGGGTTACTGGTGACCAACTTTAGCTTTTGCCTCTACATTTAGTGTCTCCAGAGGCAGATGTGTAAAGTGTACCACTTCAAACCTTTAAAGYTTAAAAGGTTAGTGCTAGAAATAATTCAGCTTTGTAACTAAAATAATCTGAATCATTAGAAAATCAGCCTCTTGCACCTGGGTCAAAATGGACACCRAATCCAGCCTGATGCATTTACACACTTGTAAGATTTTTAAGGTTTCCAATGCTGATCATTCATGGTTATCCAAAAGAACAGAGTGCAAAAAAGGGTAATGGGAATACTTGGATTCAAGCACAGTCAGAGCAACTGCAACATCACAAAAACTCATGCTAAAACATTTCATGTTTTCCTGGTAGAAACTAAAGGGGGTTTTATTTTAAAGATAAACTATAGTTTTGCTAGCCTTAATGAAAAGCTAAGTCTCAGTGTTTTGGTTTTCTACATGCATTTCTAGTAAAGGAAATACTGATTCTTCTTTTTTATTTTTTTTTTAATTATTTCTCAATCTAATTAGCAGATCAACCTCAAAGATGTTCAGTGAGTCACACACAGAGACAAGTGTGTTGAGTATGGTGCTACCAATTACCAGCAATSTCTGATGAACTGAGCTTAAAACTGAATGTAAGTGAAGCAACACAGGAACAGTTGGCAAAACAAGCTCTGACAACTTTGAACTATGTTTTACGTTTAAACAAATGTGAAGTAATAGAGAAGATACAATTGTACAYGCTGCCTCTAGAAGTTAAACTGTAATTAGAAATTCAATTCTCAACTGTGGGCTCACATCCTCACTTTCTTTCAAGAGTCAAGGATCTTGCTGAAAGACTTGGCAAACACCACAATGTAAGTATTCCATTTCATTTACATCCTTGGGCAATCCATGCCAATTCAGACCTGGACCAAGAACAGCTCATGAGACATGAACAACCATTCCTACCTGGCAGTTATCAAAATGAACAGCCACTACAAGGTTTCCACTGTAGAGCTTATCTTGGAAGCTCTCTGGGATAACAGGCTCCTGCTCTGGTGGGTAAGTGTGCTTCAACCAGTCCATCCAGGAGAGACCMACAAGTGACTGAATCTTTTCCTCACTGATTCTCCTCATTTTAGCTCGGAAGTCATTCACTTCAGGATCTTGTAAGGCATCAAACTCATGGAGACCTGAAAGAATTCAAGGAAGCAAAAGGATACACAGCTGTAAAAATACTGCCCATCCC
This sequence comes from Sporophila hypoxantha, assembly GCA_002167245.1. Lineage (NCBI taxonomy): Eukaryota > Metazoa > Chordata > Aves > Passeriformes > Thraupidae > Sporophila > Sporophila hypoxantha. The sequence goes on along the minus strand of NDFG01000044.1, from coordinate 8,268,308 downwards.
ATTTAAACTGTTACTATCTTCAAGTTAAGGTGACACAGGTGGTTTCCTTCAGACATCCCATCCAAAATGGATGCTCAAAGCTGAGCTGGGTTCTACATTGTCCTGTACATCAGTGTTCTTCAAAGTTACTTGCACAACTGGCATGGGTGTTGATTTTAAACAAGAACCAATGTATCTCCTAGGTACTATGAAGCAGAAAATCCAACCTTACCCTGAATTCAAGGTAGTTTGAAAGTTTTAAGTCTCTCCTCACAAGAGCAAATTTTAAAAAGCACAGTAAATGCATCATAAAGACCACAGAGCAGAAGTGCTTTCAAGCTACAGGGTTTTTTTAATTGCCCAGAAAGATGACATCATCCTTTTAATTATTGTTTAAAAGTCARAAAAGAAAATCCTCTACTCAAGTCAAAATGACATGACTGAAATTTCTACCAATCCAAGACCAGTAAAGTTCCTTTTCCAAAACATGTAAAGAACAAACACACAGGGCAAATCCTGCCTGACCACTTGGTGGCCTTCTGTGACTGAGTGACATCAGAGGACAAGGGGATGGATGTGGATGTGGACCTCTGTAAGGCCTTGGACATGGGCCCCATAATGTCCTTGTCTCTAAACTGGAAAGAGATGTATTTGATGGGGGACTGCTCAGTGGGTGTGAAATCGGTCAGATGGGCACATCCAGAGGGTCAYGGTCACCAGCTCAGAGTCCCAATGGACATGAGTGACAAGCAGTGTCCCTCAGGGTCACCAATGTTATTAACTAGCTTCATTAATGACATGGACAGAGGCACTGAGGGCACCCTCAGCAGMGCTGCAGATGACACCAAGCTGAGGGGTGTGGTGACACACCCAAAGGAGAGGACACCAGCCACAGYGACCTGGACAAGCTCAACAAGTGGGAATCTCACTGAGGTTCAACAAGACCAAATGCAAGGTCCTGCACCTGAGTCACAGCAACCYCCAGRATCAGCACAGGCTGGGGGATGAGCAGATGGGGAGCAGCCCTACCCAGAAGGATTTGGGGGTGCTGGTGGATGAGCTGGACATGACCTGGCCACGAAGCACTCAGAGCCCAGAAAGCCAAACGTGTCCTGGGCTGCATCACAAGCACTGAAGGCAGGTGTGCAGGGGAGGAATCCTGCCCTCTCTTCTGCTCTGTGAGACCCACCTGCAGTGGGGGTCCCAGCTCTGGGCCCCAGCACGGGGGACAGGGACCTCGCTGCAGAGACTCCAGAGGAGGCCACAAAGAGGCTCAGAGGCTGGAGCACCTCTGCAATGGAGATGGGCTGAAGAGCCTGGAGAAAAGCAAGCTCTGGGGATTTCTTAAATTAAAAAGAGGGTAGATTTAATGATTTATGTAAGAAGAAATTTTTTACAAGGAGGGTAGTGAGACACTGGCACCAGCTGCCCAGAGAGGTGGTGGATCCCATCCTGGACACGGTCAAGGTCAGACTGGACAGGCTCTGAGCAACCTGGTCCAGTTGAATGTGTCCCTGCCCACAGCAGGGTGGTGGAATGAGATGACCTTTAAAAGGTCCCTTTTAACACAAASCATCCCATGTTYCTATGATACAATGGAAAGCTGTGACTTTTTGGTACTTCAGGGCATGTAGGGCCTGCAAATGTCTTTATCTTTAATGGTGAACTTTGAAAGACATTGTCCAAATCACACAAAGCACCCAGCACCTTCTGAGAACAAAGCACTAAGTTTAGAAGCTCAGACAGGAACATGTTTTTTTCCCTGCTAAGGTACAGAATAGGGGCTGTCTAAGGCAGGATCTCACACAGCTCTGATAAACCAAATATTCAGTCACAGAATGTGAATCTCTCCGAATCTGTCAGGATCCTGTCTGAATGGTTAAACTGACCAACTGTTCCCATTGTCAGCTCTAACAAATAGGCAGACAGTGTACTGCTGAAATCTAAACAAAACCTGCAGTCTTTATAAGAGACCTAACAATGGCTCATTGTTTTAAAACAAGAGGTATGACCTCATATGACCCTGTCAATCTTGATTGTATAACCATGCAGAGTAGATTTAAAAGCTGAAAATTCTGAAATAACATCAAGAATAAGTTACTGTGAAACCTTTAAAAATAGCATTTCGTTGTTTGATGAAAATTAGTGTCACAATCGAGAGCAAAACCAAGAATCATTGTTAACCAACTCAGACACCACGTATAATAAAATCATAATAATTTCTAGTTCCTTCTGAGTATGCAGTTTTCTGGTAGGTTATTTATGATAACACTGCTCAAGGATTATGCTGTTCTTCACTTAATAATAATATATATTTTCTCCTCATCTACAAAATAAAATTTGTTCCTGATTGATGTAGTAATACAATGCTGAAATGCAATACAGAAAGTAGCTTTAAATAACTTGCATGTGTTTCATGTTGAGTATTTAAATTCTTTCCAATTATATCAGTCAGTGCTTGTTTGACAAAGGGAAACACTGAATTTTTAACAGTTTTTTCTTTAAATCCACTCCTACCTGCCCAATTAAGACCCTCATACACCACAAAGTTTAACCTCATTTCTCAAAAAAACAAATGGAATTACCTTTGCCTATAAGGACACCTATTTTGGAATCCAACTTTTCTCCTGGATCACAGTTCCTTGTCACTAGTTTAAGGACAGGAAGAAAGGGTCTAACATCACAAAGTCTCCGTGTTTCATCCTCTAATTCTTCATGTACAGCAGTCTGATTCACACATGAGAACATGTAAGAGTCAATCTCCATGAGGAGATGAAAGAGTGGGTAGGAATGTGCCTGCTTCCATAACAGCTGCAATGAAAACAAAGAAATACATGAAAAAACCCCAAAACCAGAAAATAGGGACATATCTTAAAGTACTGAAGGTAACATTCATTTCCATTTATGTTTCCCAAAAAATAGAAAAGAAACATGTTTGCTAACTTGTTTAAATTTTACCACTGTATATCATTGTATGTTTACTTTGTCTCACTTCTAGTCTCTATCCTGAGTGATTTCCAGGACAGACCTCTGGAGTTAGCATCAGCATTCCTTTTCTTTGGGAAACAGCTAAACATCAACAGTATATATTGATGGCATGTCARGTTTCCATGTGCCACAAGCAGCAAGGCAACCAGACAGTTTAGTTCTAATCCCTTATTGCTGTCACTTACACATTTGTTTYCAAAATCTTTATCACTTGAAATCACTTGATATATTAGGAGTAGGTTAGTCTGTGTTGTAATTCATTCACTGGGAAAAGTTACTGAGGAATTAGGCAATGTCCTCACATGGCCATTATCTGATCAAAGGTCATTAGATTGCTTTTTAGTGTCTGTGGTCACTTCCTTACATTCTCCCCTTCCCTTTATTTGGACATTCCATCATGTTTTAAGTGATGCTCCAATTTGTACAAAACCTTTAAGAAGAGGCAGACGCAGTTTTTAAAGCAATTATCTTTGGTGCCAGTCAASAGAAGCAGGGGCCCAATCTGTGACTTTTGCACTAAAAATCTAATCAAGGCAATGTTAGCTCAGCAAACAATGGACTGTCAATGTGTTAGAAAAAGGTTCAGAGTAGCAGTACAGCATTAATATAGAGCTATTAGAATAACCTCTGCTGAAGTGTAACTATCAGCAAGAAGCCACTTTCCAAACCTTGCCCTCTGCCCAAAGCCMGTGCTAACCCCCCCAGACACACTTCTTTATCAGTCAATCTGCTGGGCACGTGCCTTCAAGTACCTCAWTTCTATGCCTGCCAAAATTCATGACTTGATTTGCCAGAGGGCAGGTCAAAATCAGAACCAGCCCTCATTCCAAACCTCAGCTAACTGCCCRTTTGGTGTTACCTGTTTAATCTGAGATATGGTGGCATCTCGAGGGACATCCAGGTTGATGTAGATTCCAGTGGGCAACAGGAAGTCCACAGATATTGAGCCATCAGCACCAATCTGTGAATCCACTGCCCAGATGTCGAGGCTGTCTGTCACGGCAGGAGGCATTATGGAATCTCAATAATATCATAACCACATGGCCTTAGGGAAAAAAAAAAACCCTAAAATTCAGTATACTTAACCTTCTATAATTAGACACACATTTTAAAGTCTTTGGAAGGTTTACATAAGCCTGCTTTGTACAGCTCAGCTTACAACTCTGAGGTCTCAAACRCCAGTATTGCAAACACATAAGCATATTTTTACTCATTAATGTTATTTAATATAATAAAAGTATTTGCCTAGCCAAGCACTATTGTTGAGATGTTTATATCATTAAAACTAAGTAATAAGAGAAAAAACTAATYAGAGGTTAGCTGAAACAAAGTTAGAAATTCATTTCAAGTTCTCTCTAAAACTTTACCTGTGTAAAACACAACCAAAATAAACTTCATGGATGAAGAGTGGCAATATTTCACATGAAAACTCATCATCAGTTTCATTATTTTATTTTCTGCAAGTTTCCTCTTAGTTGTCCAYGAATGTGGCCAGTGACATTCAACTTGAAAGTTTGTATTAATAGCAGGAAAAGTTTCTTTGACTCTACTACACACTGCACTACTAGAAAGTGCCATTTTCCTCTGAAGACACTTATCTCAATTTGTTTTCACCCTTAGAGAACGATCACTGAACTCCACCCACGGTGGGAACTGCATCCCTGCAGGGTAGGAGGAAACCCTGCCCATGATCTCCTCTGGCTCACTCTTCTGCCTTCCTGCTGCCTGTCCTCTGTATTTCAGCACATTCCTATTTACTCTGAATGCTACCACTGGTTTTTCTGACATTCCAAGTCTTCTTTTGTGATTACACTCTCTAAAGCTGAGTTTTCCCTTCAGCCATGGCTCACTGAATCATTTACCYTCCTCCTCATCCAGACAATGCTCCTCAGCTGCCAAAGGGATGGGGAGCATTGGAAAACACTACAACACAGCACTTTAACAGACAAGTTACCCCTGCATCTTTTGAATTCTTGTTGGACAGCACAAGATGTGGGAAATCACCCTTTGTAACAGAAAATGTCAGAATGTTGAACTCCACTCACAGCTTTCCAATATCTCAATTAGTCCTTCCCTTCCCCGCAACTGATAGCTGATGATGCCAGCAGCACAAAAATCAACTTGCCAGAACAAAGCTGCCTCAGGTATTTGACAACACACTCCATCCCACTCTAACTCACATAAACACACTGAAAAACAAAAGCCAGATCATTCCAACACCTTTCCACCTGGCCTTAGCAAWGCTGTGAGGACCAGCACAAGCTGCCAACACATCTTGTAACCACATTAATGTATGGATCACTTCACATTTCACTTGTACTAGATAAAATATCRCAGAGTTTTCATTAATGCCAATAAAACATCTTTAAATTTCAGAAAGCATAAGTACACAAGGAAAAACTTTTTTTTTCTAAATAGAAGCAATAATTAGGGAGCTTCCACCATCATCACTATCAAAAATAGTTTTACCACCATTATGTCCACATTTTCATCCAAAAAAAATCCACTACACTGAAAAGATTAAACTAAAGCAGAAGTAATTAGAGGTGGTAGTATGGYAAAAATAACAACTCAGATATGAAGGTATTTTATTTGAATTACCACAGTTTACAAATCCATCCATTCATTACTGGACATGCAAAGTTTAGCATGGTGTGTGAGCTCTAAGCTGTCTAAAGGGAAGAAATAAAATATTACCCACCATTACACCCAGCACAGACTATGTTATTGGAATAACACAGCATCTAYCCAAAAAACAAACCCAGACAAAATGTCTAATTCCTCATTACCAATCAGTACATTTTCCACAAGCTGCTATTTAATGGGAAACTGTTTGTTTTCCTCCATCCAGTTACTGGTACTCATAAAATGCTGGCTGCAATTCTGTTGGAACTGAAATTAGCAGTCAGCAAAAAATACTAATACTGTACATTTTTCATATTTGGAAACACACATYTGCAGTTATTTTCTGTGGTCATGAGGGTAAAATAAAGAGGTATTTCCATTACAAAGCATTACTTTGACAGGTACAGCAGCAAGAAAATCTGTTTTATGRAGTTATTTTGTATATAGTTCATTCCTGCTTTAATTCAGTGTATCTTTTCTATTTTCATCCTCTTTCAGGTGTTTTCCACAGCTGCAGTTGTTGAAACCACTTYAGTGCATCAACAAGAGTTTAAAATCTTCAAAGAAACAAGACTTAAAAATGCTGTTCTGTCGCAGACATCTTTTATGAAAAATCCTTTCCTTAGGATTTTTCCTCCTGAGAAGCTGAGAGGCCTCAGGAACAAAATGTAAACAATGGTTATCTGCTGCTGTGGAATGCAACAGGTGCATCTGTGATTGGTCTCATGTGGTTGTTTCTAATTAATGGCCAATCACAGTCAGCTGGCTCAGACAGAGAGTCTGAGCCACAAACCTTAGTTATCATTCTTTTCTTTTCTATTCTATTCTTAGCCAGCCCTCTGATGAAACCTTTTCTTCTATTCTTTTAGTACAGTTTTAATGTAATATATATGATAAAATAATAAATCAAGTCTTCTGAAACATGGAGTCAGATCCTCATCTCTTCCCTCATCCTAAGACCCCTGTGAACACAGTCACGCTGTTCCATATCCTGGAGCCCAAACACCACAACACAGARTTATAAAGTTCTTGTAAGATACTTGTTTCTAATTACAGATTTCCAACACAGACACCAGGATCTTTTACAATTCCATTTGCATTTTCAGTTAAAAAGGGAAGAGAAGCCATCTGACCAATCTGAGCATGCTGAGGAGCTATTCTTGCCTGCAGGCACTTACTTAACATTTCCTTCCTCAAGGAAGCAGGTCAGTGTGCTTTGCAGGCAGCACCCCTTCTGCCCCAAGAGCTGACATCACAGGGTGAGAGAAGCAGGTTTTATCCTGAGAAACTCAAGATTGCCAACCCACAGCAGCTCTGGGGATGAGTCACGGCCCCAGCTGGGACATGTGGGGTGACTAACTCTCAATATCTCATCTAGGAACTGAAACAAAGGCAACAAGCCATCTGGATTGGGAGTAACAGCACCAGAGACATTTTAAACAACTTCCAGCTAAAGGAAAAAACCAACAATTCAAATAATAATAAAAAGCTATTTCAGGCTGTTAACCTCATAGCTATTCCTGCCCACTGTCACAGTAACAACAACCTCACTTACAAAAGAAGGAAGTAATTAAAGCAGCACTTAACCTTGGCTCCTCAAGTGTCTAATCAATGACTTGGAATTTCACAGGAGCAAAGCCCAATACAAAATGCCTTTCTAAGGTACAGGTGGTACTGACAGACAGCATTCAAACCTTCCCCATGTAAGTGTAAATCTTCTCTAAGCTTTAACYTGCACATTTCAGATTCATATATTTGTGTGTGCCCACACACTCTCCCTCCTAATCGATTTGTATTTTAATAAACCAGCAATTCTGCCAGAGCTGCTTCTACTAATGGAAAGAAATGGAACACAGATGAGTAGAACATCAGCAGAAGAAGGAAATTTATCACTCATTTATTTAATGTACACAAAGAAGAAGCCCTAAAACAGGATTTCTCTATTCGGTGTTGCTGTTGTGGTTTTTAAAGGACTTTCCATCTCTAGCAGACAAAAGAATTTGCTCTGGTGCTAACAGCCTCATTCTAGAAGCCAGGAGACCTTACAGCTTTTCCCTCACCTCCCAACAAAAGTACATCTCCTCATTTAATCAACAAGACCACCTGGAAAGGAAAAAAGGAAAAAAAAAAAAAAACCAACAAAGAAAAGAAAGAGCTACCAGAAGCAGGCTGCTTCTTTGCTGATTTCTAAAATACTTTAYGGACAGACACAGTCAAAAGTAAGCTGCAGCTATTTTTATGTGAATTGCAGCCCCCTCATGTTTTCTCCCTAACCAAAACAGAACTAAAATCATATGTCCAGGTTATACAAAGCAGGTACAAAACTAGTTTGGAAAAAAAAAAAAAAAGTAGGCAACACTTAGAGCAAGTGTTGGCCACCAGCAGAACCACGGGAACATTGCACAGTACCAGTTAACAAAACCCAGGCATTCAGAAAATCAATTGTACCTGTGCTGGGTAGTTAACTTGCACACATACAGGAATTAAATCAATTGTACCTGTGCTGGGTAGTTAACTTGCACACATACAGGAATTAAATCAATTGTACCTGTGCTGGGTAGTTAACTTGCACATGCACAGGAATTAAATCAATTGTACCTGTGCTGGGTAGTTAACTTGCACACATACAGGAATTAAATCAATTGTACCTGTGCTGGGTAGTTAACTTGCACACATACAGGAATTAAATCCAGGAGGTGCAAATATCAAACAGTGCTGACCAAGGAGATACAAAGGACAAGCATGGGAGGGAGTTTGTAAGGCTACCCTGAAATTAAGAGCTGGCCAAGAACATGCTCACAGTGAGCCTGTCTGGAGCACTGCAAAAAATGAGACATGGAATAACAATGCAATGAACTCTGCTTTGAAAATAATTTATCGTATCAGCAAAAGACTTAGACATTAAAAAGTACCAAATCCACTTTAATTGTCATCAACACTCAACATTTATCTGAGTCAGATAARTTCTTCTAAAACCAACTTTTTGAAGAATGCAGCAATTATGAAAACTCACACTGTGTCACTAAATCCTTTACTTCTGAACTCACCACAAATCCCCTATCACTCACCCTCCGAGATCTGCTTTTCTGTTGTTAAAAGAACACCAACATAAAATCCAACGCAATGTTCAATGTCTTATCTTGAACTATAATCCAGAAGAATACTAATCAAACACAAGTAAAAGTAGCTGCAAAGAAGGTGGTAATTATAAACACACATATAATGCAGTGCCAGAGGAAAATTTTGATGCCCTGTTATCTCTCCTAGTATTTATTCTCCTGAGCACCAAGTCTTTGGAAAAGTCTTTAGAAGAGCTATCTTCYATCTGAAATGATGTCACCTAGCCCTGAAATGTGGTCAGTTCTCTCAGGATGAAATCAGTATGCTATCATCCCAAACAGATGGCAAAAAGTTGGAGAGGATCATTTATATATTGAGAAGTAACTTTCCGTAAGTTTCTTTTACACCACCTCTTCAAAACTCAGGTGCATTTTAAGGGCACATAAATATCTACAGCTCTTCAAGTTAAATATAAAGCTGGATTTACTCTTCCTTTACACTAATAAACCTATGAATATTGACATAAAGGATGAGTATCAGAAGAAAACTTGTTTTGGATATGCAAAAACTAAGGGCACTCTGCTTATCCAGATTTTTGCTTTATGTAATAAGTTGTTACAACTGTTGAGCACCACATCCAAGACAATCATCACTGTGATCAATGCAGCTCTTTATCTCCTGCTTGCTCTGTCATGTGGCAGTCAAGGGGCTAAAAAAACCAGAAGTCTTGCAGTAGTGAAAAGGGCCACCCCATGCAGACACACAAGAACAGTGTTTGAACAGTATCTCACTGTCCAGAACAGACGAGATGACAATCTGACCACAGTCTTTTTCTAGGAAATGGCAGCAGCACATCACGTAGTCTAAGTAGGAGAAACACTAAGCACTTACACAACACAACCATTGTAATCGTTTTTCTAACCATGTAAACATCTAGTACTATAAAAGGATGAGCAAGCTATAAATGAAATATTTTTGAAGAAACAAGGGAAAAGAACCTAGTAGTAGGATGGAAAAGGAGTCTGACTATGCAGGAAGACTTATGTCCTATGAAACTTAGAAGGCCTTTAGAAAAAAAATTTWAAAAAATATTTTAAAAGTCTGATTTCTTCTGAGGACACTAAAGATAAAYATATGCATTAGATGAGGGGCAGTTCACAGCTCTGTAGAACTACATTCTCCTCTGTTCCTCAATCTGTACCAAATTCCCGGGAGCTGTTCTGCAGCCCAGGGCAGTGCCTGAGAGCTGCCCAGGATGGCCACAGGCTGTGACAGGGGCACTTTGGGCACCAGCTCGACCCTCTCCCCTCATCTCTCCTGCTCCATGGCCTCACCACTGCTGTTCCATGGCCTCACCACTCCTGTTCTATCCCCTCACCACTCCTGCTGCATGGCCTCATCACTCCTGTTCTACCCCCTCATCACTCCTGTTCCCTTCCCTCATCACTCCCGTTCCATCTCATCGTTCCTATCCCCTGTCCCCATCACTCCTGTTTCATGTCCTCATTCCATGCTCCTTTTCCACTTCCCTCATCACTCCCATCCCCTCTCCTCATCACCCCTGTTCCATCCTCTCATCAGTACCATTCCATCCCTCCCCTCATCAGTCCCATTCCATCTCATCAGCAGCCCTGTCCCATCCTCTCATCATTTCCATTCCCTCGTTGCTCCCATTGCTTCTCCCCCATCACTCCCATTTCATCTCATCAGTTCTGTTCCCTCCCCTCATCGCTCCAGTCCCGTTCCCTCCCCTCATCCCTCCCGTTCCATCCCCTCATCGCTCCAGTCCCGTTCCCTCCCCTCAT